>WNWU01000021.1:497377-540187 GCA_012654045.1 Ptyas mucosa
TTCCTTCCTTCCTTCCTTCCTTCCACATCTTGGTTAAGCTTTACTTCTGGTCTCTCCTTCCCAAACATTTCAGTCTTTTCCACCAGCCAGTCATCTGCGAGATCATTTTTTCTGATCTTACTAGCTCCTCGCTGGGATCCTAAGCAATGTAACTACCGTAATCATCTTCTTCCAAAGCTCCATTCCAGCTCTTCCTTGATTCCTATAACATTGCCAATCGTCACAGCACAAATACAACACTAACCCACCTGACATTTTACATATTGCCTCTGAAAGACAAAACTGGCCACAGATTATCTGAGGAAACAGTCTCCTATCTGGCTCTTTGCAAAGAGTGGTATAAAGATAAAGACCCTTATTTTTTTTTCTTTTTCCTTTACTATAGTTCTTTCTTTTCAGATTTTTGTTGTATTATTTTTCTGCAGTTTCTATTTTTCTTATTCTTATTATTTTATTATTATTTTGCCACACCACCAGCACCCCAAAAAAATCCTTAGCCTTGAACAAATTTTAACAACAGGACCAACACCATCTCACCTTGCTGTAACCTTGTCTGTCACAGAATAAAAAGACAAGGTCTCAACTGAGCACCCAGAGCTGCCATCTTAACTTTTTTTATCCCCTCCTGAAAACACCCCTGGCCAGCCCCTTTCATATGTATTGTGCATTACAAGTCCCATAATCCCCAGCCAGCATTAATAATCATATCTGTCTTCAAATAAATAACCTACTGTATAAATATAATTTAAGTGTAATTTCATGGAAGTGGGAGACATGTCATTCTTACCAACAAAAAAACAATGGTAATATTTGTTTAAAGGAGGGAAAATGGAAAGAAGACAGAGGGAATAACCCCCTTTTCTTTAGAAGTTCTTCAAAATAACTGAAAAAGTGAGGGGGGGGGGGGAAATGATGTTTTTCCCCAAAACACATGAAAACATTTTTAACTAAAGAAGGAAGTCCTTCTGTTTGGCAATACATTTAGTCCCGGTGCTTAAATTCCTTAATCCCTCACCAGCATCATTATTCTGGCTTTTTTAATTATTCAAAATGCTTTCAAAATGGCAAGAATAATTGACTGTACATAACCCACAGATCCTATCATTAAGTGAGTAGTTAAAATTCCTGAAAGTATTACACCAGGTTTACAAAACCACTAACAAAGTTGGTGTTGTTGTTTTTACAGCCTCATTTGAAATGTATTATACATTTTGATTTTTAAGAAAAGGCTTGGCCCAAATTGTGGATAGCTAACATCCCTCAGGTCATTACTGCAATATTTTATGCATCTGTAGGCCTCACTAATCTAGATATATGAAAAATGACTAAATAACCCACTCTTCCCCATATTGAACGATTTCCTTGTGCAAGGAAGGAGAGGGGGAAAAAACACCATTTGTAAACAGTAGATGTTGCACAATTGTTTAGGAGGAAATAGAGATGAAGGCTATTTTCCCTGAAGCAAGATACTTAACACTGACTATTTCAAATACATTTGTTTAGCATGGGGCTAGCTTGATTGAGGGTAGATTTTTGTAAACTGAACCAGTTTAGATGACATTAAGTTAAAAACAGGGCTCCAACCACAGGCCTAAGCAGGCCCACCAGCTTGGACTATGCAGCCAATGGGGCCTAGGATGAAATACAGCTGCTCTGCACCTCATGGCCACCTCATAACCCTTGATACTATCTATTTCTTTCTTCAGAAGAAGGCCAAGATTAATCAGTCAAGGATTAATCTTGGCCTTCTTCTGAAGAAAGAAATAGATAGTATCAAGCTGGAGGCTTTGCTCTTTGACAGATGGACTGAAAAGGCAGCCACCCAGTAGGAAGTGAAGTTTATTCAAGATTTTTAGAGATCGCCTCCTATTTAACTATGATTGGAGGAACAGTCTGCTTCTCTGCCCACTTTCCAAGCTTTGCCCCCCAACTAACCCTTGCTGCATCCCAGGGAGGGAAGGCCCATGGAAAATTAGGGAAGACAGGCTATGCCTTCTTTTTTTTAAGTGGTATCACAAAAATAATTTCAAAATATTAATTTGTTACCCAGCAGCCATCTGAATTAACTAGACAACAGTAGGAAAACAACCAGTTGTCATTGAAAACCATAAACATTTGATTAAATGGGATGCTAAAAGGGCTGGGTGGGTAGCTGTTTGGTTGTTCCAATTTTTATTTAAATAAGGACAGCAAAACAGAGATGGAAAATAGGACTCTTCTCTATACTCAACTTTGAATGATACAGTTTGGTGAATGGGGATGATGAATCCACATCAGCCCAAAATCCCAATATTAAGGGGAGAGGTTTTGTGAGAGGATGGTTTATAGCTAAAATAAAATATTCAGAGAAAATTCTGCAATGTGGTTTTCAGGCTTTGTGGAATAAGAGAAAAATATCTTCTTTTTTTCAGGAGGAAAAAAACCAATAGCCTTAGCAACAGCAACAGCATGTATTATTTTTCTATCCTATTAAATGTTCAGAGCTTCTTTTTTTTTTTGGAAATGCTAATAATGGAATTCAAATGTGAAACTGTCTTCAAATCAAGCCCCTGGGAACCACTAGGGAGCCATTCATTGAGAAATGGCCTTTGTCATGCCTTCAGCATAGAGTTTTGTTATGTATGTGCTGTTGTTGTTGTCTGGCATGTGTTGTCTGGCATGAGCCCCATCTAGTGACTGAGGTTTAGAACATTGGTTTTCATAGCATTTTTGACCCTTACATCCTGAGAAAGCGGACTCCATTTTGTAACGTTCCAGGGTAATAGAAACATCTAGAAGAATCCAGCTTAGTCTATGACACATGTTCTTCTGAAGACAAAAATCTATATCCCATACATAGCATTGCTTTTTTACTATTCTGTCGAGCCACACACAGGGTGACCTGTAGTGAGGACAGAACGTCTTTCGTTGATTTCTTTTAATTTTCTTATTTTTTAAAAAAAAATGTTTTGTTTTCCCTCTTCAGTTTAGCCTAGTCATTCATCTGCTTAGCAGAGCTGATCCTTGTTTAGTTCTTAATTGTAGAAAAGCTTCAGTGGGTCGTATTACGTGCTTGAAAATGCAGAATATATTCAATTCTACTGTATTATACAATGTGAGGATAAATAATCCTACAAAGTGTGAAAACCCTTAAAAAGCACAAAACTGTAGTAAAAATATGAATTTGTAAAAATTGAAAAATAAAATTTGTAACAATTTAAATCAGTAATAAAATCATTGAAATTAATTGGAACATAGAAAAAGAAATGCAATGTTTCCGTGAGTTTGTTTCATAACTTGGGATGTTATACTGGGATGGCCTTCTCCCATATGTCAAAAAGACTGGCCTCTGAAATCAGGGACATCTTCAAAAGATGTTGAGCAGATCACAGCCTCTGATTGCAGGTAGTCCTCCACTTACAACAGTTCATTTAGTGACCATTCAAAGTTACAACAGCACTGAAAAAAGTGACTTATGACCGTTTTTCACAGTTACAACTGTTGCATACCAGCCGCGTAGTAACTGCCCCTAGTGGCCGAGGCTGGTTGCCAATACAATTTCCTGATTGGTTAAAGTGTTGACAGCTCGGAGTGGGGGGAGGGCGCATATATATACGAGCTGACAGGCGCGGGAGCGAGTGTGTGTTATACAGTTCCAGTTATGATTAAAGTTCCTTGTTACGCTGCTATTTGCCTCAGTTCTGTCTCGGTGCTCAGAACATATTAGTGGCGATGAGGATGGGATTCTTTTCCCCAATGGCGGCCATCTGTGAGGAACTGTAAGATTGCGAGGCTGCTGGATCGTGTGGGGAGAACGGCGCTCGTGAAGTGATAATTGGCAGTACGGGAGGGGGTGGAAATGGCTTCCTCTCAGAATTTTGCCCCGTTCAACCCAGCGACAGAGTCGTGGGAGGCATTTGTGGCCCGATTCGATTGTTATTTAATAGCTAATGACTATCGGGAGTTGTCAAGCGAACGGAAGAGAGCGTATTTTTTAAGTTTCTGCGGCCCCGAGATGTTCGAGACTGCTATGACCCTCATGGCCCCACAGTCAATTCACGCAGGAACCTGGGAGGAGTTCATGCTAAAATTAAAGAAACATTACGCTCCGGCGCCCTCTCGTATAGCGCGCCGTCAGCACTTCTATCATCGAGATCAGGCTGAGGGAGAGTCCATTAGCCAGTATATTGCCGCGCTGAGGAAAGCAGCCAGACACTGTCAATTCGTGGACTTAGATGACTATTTACTGGACAGGTTAGTCAGCGGCGTGAGGGATCAGAATCTAAAGAGACGCCTCATTGCCAAGCCAGAGCTCTCCTTTCAGGAAGCTCTGGATGAAGCTTGTGCCGCTGAACTGGCTGCGCTGTCCCTCGCAGATTTGCCCCGGGGCCAGTCATGTAATAAAACCCCAGGGGACCCCGTACATCAAACGCAGGTGGAGATGAGCGATGATGACGATTCATGCGGGGAGGACGCCGTCGTCCGAATCAAAGACATACAGCGCACCGGCAGACCCACCCGGCTAACGCAAGGGGACTGCAAGAGTTGTGGGGGTAATCACCTGAGGATGGACTGCCGTTTAAAGGAGGCGATTTGTCACCGATGTGGCCGGCGGGGCCACATCGCGAGAGTTTGCCGGTCGCCAAAATTGGTGGAGTTGCCATCTACTTCCCCCAGAGGAGATCGCCGCGGGCCTGTCAAACGTGCGAGTTACCAGAACAACCGGTTGCAACGGCCCCGCGAGCAAGGGGGTGTGAATATGGTGTCTCCCGTTCCTGATGGCATGGTCCGAGACAAGATTAACCTGTCAGTTGTTATTGAAGGTCGGCCATGTTTAATGGAAGTGGACACCAGCTCAGCAAATTCGATTGTATCCTGGAGCACTGTAAAAAGGTTAATGCCCCATATTGCCAAACGCCACCTCACACCATGCAAAGTGCAGCTTAGGGATTTCCAAGGTAACCAAATTGCCATTGTGGGGAGTGGACAGTTCAGGGTGAAATATAAGAACTTTTCCGGCCGCCTGCCTCTGATCGTCGTTGAAGCACCACTCCCGAGCCTATTAGGGCTGAATTGGTTCCAGGCTTTGGGGCTCACCCTACAAGGGGTGAATGCCATCCGTTCGTCCGAGCTGGACATCTTAGTGCAGGAATTCCCGTCTGTATTCAATGGCAAACTTGGCTGTTATAAGGGGCCCCCAGTCTCATTTAGCTTAGACCCTCAGTTTCCACCGCAGCGTCTGAAACCCCACAGAGTCCCTTTTGCTTTACAATCGCGGGTGGATGCAGAATTGGATAAACTAATATCGCAAGGGGTACTTGAACCAGTTGAATTTGCACAGTGGGAGACACCGATTGTAACGCCCATCAAGGCTGACGGCTCTATTCGAATTTGTGCCGATTACCGGGCGACTTTAAATAAGGCGCTCATAGGTCATTCTTATCCCGTTCCTGTGGTGCAGCACCTACTGCACTCCCTGGGCCGGGGTTCAGTTTTCGCTAAGCTGGACCTGGCCCAGGCCTATCAGCAACTGAGAGTTGATGACAGGACGGCAGAAGCGCAGATGATTGTGACCCACAGGGGGGCATTCCGATGTCGCCGCCTCCAATTTGGCGTCAGTGTTGCCCCGGGGATCTTCCAGAGTTTAATGGAACGGCTGTTACTGGGAATCCCCGGGGTCATCCCATATTTTGATGATGTACTTGTCACAGCAACCAGCACGTCAGAGTTGATGAATCGGTTGCGACAGGTATTACAGAAGTTTAGTGGTGCAGGCCTGAAGGTTAACAAAGCTAAATGTAAAATTGCTGTGCGTCAAGTGGAATTTCTCGGATTTCTGGTGGATGGCACCAGCATCCATCCAACTGCAGCGAAAACATCCGCAATTCTGGACGCCCCGACCCCAACCTGCAAGGCCGATCTTCAATCTTTCCTCGGCCTTTTGAATTTCTACGCTGTGTTTATTCCCCACAAAGCCTCGGTCGCAGAACCACTACACCGCCTTTTGGACCGGACGACATTATGGAAATGGGGTGCCACCGAGAATGCTGCGTTCCTCGCTGTGAAGCGCCTTCTCACCTCGAACGCAGTCCTCACACAGTATTCCAGCCACCTTCCGTTGTCATTAGCCTGTGACGCCTCACCCTATGGGGTGGGTGCAGTTTTGAGCCACACGTTTCCTTCAGGCCGGGAATTGCCAATTGCTTATTTTTCCAGGACCTTGGCTCCAGCAGAGCGTAATTACTCACAGTTGGATAAGGAGGCTCTTGCGTTAGTGGCCAGTGTTCGTCGTTTCCATCATTACCTGTATGGTCGCTCTTTTGACTTGTATACTGACCACAAACCTTTATTGGGCATCCTGGCCGGCGACCGTGTAGCACCCCAGATTTTATCACCCCGCATGACTCGTTATTCTGTTTTCTTGGCAGCATATTCCTACAGGTTGATTCACCGCCCAGGCCGAGACCTTGCCCATGCGGATGCGTTGAGTCGCTGCCCCGTTCCTGCCCTCCTGGAGGACCCCGTTCCGGCTTCCACGGTGTTGCTGATAGAGGAATCCCTGTTACCTATCACCGCCCGGGACGTTGCCTGTCTTTCCGCTAAGGACGGAGTCCTTGCTACTGTACTCGATTGGATGTCCAGGGGCTGGCCGCAAGGTCCTTTTCCTCCAGATGTGCAGCCTTTTGCCTCCCGCCGTCTTGAACTATCAACACAGAATGGCTGTTTGTTGTGGGGGCACCGTGTGATTATTCCTTCCCCTTTGCGGAAATCCATTTTGTGTCAATTGCATAAGGGTCACCCGGGGGTGGTTCGCATGAAGGCCCTTGGCCGCGCGTATGTATGGTGGCCCCATCTAGACCAAGATATTACTGACTGGGTTTCCTCGTGTTCAAAATGTCAAGGGAACATGTCTATGCCACCCAGGGACCATCCTCGGCAGTGGGAGGAGCCAGGGGGGCCCTGGGCACGTTTACATATAGATTTGGCAGGGCCGCTGAATGGGCAGTCTTTTCTTGTGGTAGCTGACGCTTACTCGAAGTGGGTGGAGATAGTCTATATGACTACAACCACTTCGGAAGCGATTGTTAAGGCATTGCGCCAACTGTTTATTACCCATGGTTTGCCAGATATGCTTGTCTCGGATAATGGGGCCCAATTTACGTCTACTGAGTTTGAGGGGTTCCTGGCACGTAAGGGAATCCGGCACTGTTTAATCTCGCCATTCCATCCGGCCAGCAATGGTTTTGCTGAACGGGCAGTGCGATCCGCGAAGGATGCCTTAAAGAAAATGGATCAGGGAAGTTGGCGCGATAGGGTGGAGGAGTATTTAATAGCCCAGCATACAACGCCCAGCCAACTCACCAATAAAAGCCCTGCCGAGCTCTTAATGGGCCGCAAATTGCGTACATCATTAGACCGGTTACACCCCGCATATTGCCCGAGCACACCTCTAGACTCCCAGCGCAGATACCGTTCTTTCCACGTTGGGGATTTGGTTTACGCCCGGAATTATAGCGGTCAGCCCTTGTGGCTGGCTGGCAAGGTCGTGGGTATAAGGGGCCCTTGCTCTTACCATATTGAGGTGGACCGGGGACGGATCTGGAAGCGCCACAAGGACCAGCTTCGATCCCGGAGGCTGTCAGTCACTGGGCAGGGCAGAGGGGAGGAAGTCTTTGCAGCCCCAAACCACCAGGCTGCCGGGGAAATAGGACGGGGGAACCCAACCGAAGGAACACCCCAGGCCCGAGCCGGATCCGAGGACTTACCTGTTACTGGGGACAGACCGGAGGAGGCGGCCGTTGAGGCACCACGGAGTGAGGAGCAAGCTGCTGTCCGCTCGGACAGCTCAAACCTACCGCCAGAACAGGGCGAAGGGGTGGAGCTTAGGCGATCGGGGCGGGCCCGTCGTAGACCCCAGTATTTGAGTGACTACGCATGCGCCTGATGGGACACAGGCGCAAGCTAGGTGGGAAGGAGTGTTGCATACCAGTCGCGTAGTAACTGCTCCTAGTGGCCGAGGCTGGTTGCCAATACAATTTCCTGATTGGTTAAAGTGTTGACAGCTCGGAGGGGGGGGAGGGCGCATATATATACGAGCTGACAAGCGCGGGAGCGAGTGTGTGTTATACAGTTCCAGTTATGATTAAAGTTCCTTGTTACGCTGCTATTTGCCTCAGTTCTGTCTCGGTGCTCAGAACATATTAACAACCTTACAGCATCCCCATGATCATGTGATCAACATTCAGATGCTTGGCAACTGGTTCATACTTATGACCGTTGCTATGTCCCAGGGTCATGTGATCCCCTTTTGTGACTTTCTGACAAGCAAAGTCAATGGGGAAGCGAGGTTCACTTAACTACCAGGTTACTATCTTATCAACTGCAACAATTCACTTGACTATTTTGGCAAAGAGGGCCATAAAATGGGGCAAAGCTCACTTAACAAATGTCTCACTTAACAACAGAAAATTTGGGTTCCATTGTGGCCTTAAATCAAGGATTACCTGTACATCATTTCTGGGTATTCTAGATTATTCAGACGTGAATTCTAAATTTTCTATATGAGGTAAATCTCTACTTCCAAACTGGACCAATTAAAAATGTGTTTGGCTAAATCAGCAAAGAACTGGCATTATGACTGAGATGACATCCTGAAGACATGTCCCTCAAAAAGAAGTGTCATCCTGCAGCAAGCAGGTTGCAAATAGGAGTTTCGGAGGAGATACCACTAGCCAGTATTAGATTGATACACAAAAATATCCGTACACAGTACCACCTACACAAATTCAGACCCATTTACACTAAAAAAATATTTAGGTTTGATAGTAATTGAATTGCCATACCTGAGTTGAAAAATGTGGACAGATGGCTATACTGTATAGTTTTCTGTCCTCTATTGATCATCTGATTTTCTGCATTCCAGATATAGTAGGCCCAATTCAACTTATGGATATTTGGCTAACTTGCTGAACTAAATATATAAATAATCCCACTTGGCAAACTTTGGGAAGTCCAGTGTGGCTTTTTACTAGGCAGACTTCTGCTCTCTGCAGACAATTAAGAAGTACATATTTGTGGATTTAACAATAGATGTGATTAACTTGAGTAGGTTTGATTATCAATTGCTTTCTACTAATATGGAATTCACATTTGGTTGCTGAATGCAACAACTGTTGTACATGTGAGAGAGAATAAATGACAAACTTACACAATAGTTCAGCCTTGAGCAAAGATTAAGATAAAGTTTTGCAGTGTCTGCTTTGTTGTTTAATGCACATATGGATAAATGTATAGGAAATGCTTATAATGGTATTACAGTTATGGTGGTGGTGGATGGGAATATACATGTAATTTTGTATGCAGATAATGCCCTGTTGGCTCATTTGGATGATGCAATTAACAAAATGGTTCTGAAAATTAATGATTCATTAACCATTGTTGTGTTTGGAAAAGAACATTGAATGATTGCAACTCATACATAAACAGAATAAAATTAAAGTAAATGGTAGATAAATGTGCAGAATGTGGCAGAATGTTTACTGAAGATGGGAATAGATAGAACAAATTAAATATGGTTAACTAAGTATAGAGAGGTCTAATGTAAATTAGATTTAAGGAGATTTTCTTTTTCTTTTCTTTTTTTCTCCCATGTTTAATATATTTGCTTGCCATTTCCTACTCTTTATCTTTGATTTTTGTTAGTGGTTACCCTCGAAGGAATATTATGAAGGGTATGAATGAGTGTATCCATGTATCAATAAAATAAAATATTTATAGCTCAGGGTTGAAATGAGGGGTCCTTGGTGCTGTCTGAGCTTGTTTTCTTGCAGATGTTTTATTATCCAAACTAGGTAACTTCATCATTATAGTGGCTTGCCCAATCAGTGTTGGTGGAGATGGTCTTAGAGTTTCTTTGGCTGGACCGCTTACTGTTGACTTCTTTGGCAGTTTCTTGATAGGGGGATTATTTACTTGATGGTTGGTCTGATGTTAATCTTGGAGTTAATCTATGCTCATCGGGGTACTGATTGCTGGGAGAGAGATGCATGGGGAGGTTTGTTCCCTTTTTCTCTGGTTGATTGTCTCTTTTGCATAGCCTATAGATGCTGTTAATATCTTGTGTCTATTGATAGCTAATTTGTCATAGTGCCAGGCTTCTAGAAATTCCCTGCTATTTTTGGACTTGTTTTGGTCTTGGATGATCACATTTCCCCAATTGACACTATGGTTAAGTCTGTCTATATGTTGTAAAAGTAAAGATATTTCATCATGTCTTCTGACTGCTAGCTGGTGTTCATGGATGTGTTCAGCCAGTTTTCTGCTTGTTTGTCCTATATAATGGTTATATTCATATATGTTCAGGGGAAGATAAACATATCAAAACTGCAACTATTTGTCCTTCACAGTTGAGCTGGTCCTCCCTTGCCCAAATCATATGAGCAGGGTAGGTCCAATGATGGGCACCAATTGTGGAAATAAAAAAAAAAAACTAAGATAAAGGCAAAATGCATATTTTCAGATGCAAGAGAAGGATAACCAATTGTTCAAAAAGGCATTGATTAAAACTGGATAATCTTTTGATATAAAGTGATTGATGCTGATCTTCCATATGGAGCAGCAAAATCAAGGTTAAACAAAGAAGTAGAATATAATAAATCATATGTGTGTGGTTACCCAGTGTATAATAAGTACTATGTAATTAATCATACAAACTTTTTGTGTTTTCCACAAAGCTAATGTTTTACTCAGTGAATATCAGCATTTGTATATGCCAAGACATTTCTTTTTAGGGTGTGAATTAAAAATAATTTTGGAGAATGGGATTATTATAGAAATACTAAACTGCAGCCTGGATATCCAACACACAAAGAAAGTTATTAATGAAATATGTCTCTCTAATAATCTAAGGGTGTTAGATAACAATGTGACGTGGAGGCACCTATATACTAACCATAGACAATATATTCCATGCTGTGCATAAATTTTTTCCTAGATCATGTAGGATCATGTGTACTGGTGGGTTTCAAAAATTTTTATTACCTGTAAATAAATTATTTATTTATTATTAATTATTTATTACCTGTGGGTGTGGCTTGGTGGACGTGGCTTGGTGGGTGTGGCAGGGGAAGGATACTGTAAAATCTCCATTCCCTCCCCAATCCAGGTGAAGGTTACTGCAAAATCCCCATTTTCTCCTGCTGAAATCCACCTCTGATCGTGTGCCACTACAAGATTTTGGCAAGGAGAATTGTCCCCAGCATCTTACGATTTATGCCATGGTCTTTGATTATAGGATCAGTAACATTCCATTTGGACTATTAACTCCAGAAATTTATAAAGATGATAAACTGTATCCTACAGAGGCTTTCTTATATGGATGATGTTGTCCATGCAGCAACTGTAGAAAAGGACTTAGGAGCCTTGTATGGCTTTTGTACTCCAATGCATCAATTTTGGGGGATGACTAATAACAATCCTATAGATTTGGTGACATCTTACTAGACTCAGGCAAATAGATCAAGAAGTCTCTTGAATACATCAGCTGTTCAGTTTCTTCTCCAGAACAGAAATATTCAAAGACTGAACTTTTGAGATGTATATACTCTATAGATATAGAAAACATTTTATGTTAATCTATGACAAAACCTATTTGTGCTGTTGACAGGCCACAAAATGTCCATAGACATGCTTCAACAATTTTTCCAGAGCATTTCAGTTAGATATTGCAACCCTATGAATTTGACATTCAATACAATTCCTTGAAAAAGAAATATAGCTGATTCCTTTTCACGTATTTTATTACATTCTCTATTATTACTCTAGTATAGGTTATCGAGGATAACCTGTACTATGTCCACAGCATTTCGCTGATCTACTAATTTAGTCACTTTGTCAAAGAATAAAATAAGATTGGTTTGGGATGATCTGTTTTTAACTGGCTTCTAGTTAAAACTTTATTTGTTTTAATTGTTCACAGATCTGTTTTTTTATTATCTTTTCCAGTATCTTCCCAAGTACTGATGTTAGGTTGATTGGTCTGTAGTTTCCTGGGTCTGTTTTTTTTTTTCCTTTTTTGAAGCTGGGAACCACATCAGCTCTATTCCAATCCTCAAGTAGAGTTAGTTCCTCAGTACTTCAGGATTTTTGAGAGATATGGTACAATGGTTCTGAGATACAATCTGCCAGCTCCTTCAGAACTCTGGGATGTTATCTGTCATGTCCTGGTGATTTATAGTCATCAAGTGTTGTCTCAGTATTGTTTCAGTGTTTTGTAGTGTGATGTAGTATGATTATTCTAAGATAACTGTTTTTGGCCTGACTATCTGGCCTTTACAGCATATTACTCCTGTGAGAAAGTTCAACCCACTGGGTTGCATTTTCCAGTGGTAAATTACATTGCAAGTATCACATAATAAATAAACCTAACAGTTGGTTCATTAAGATGATGTCTGTGGGCTCAGAAATGCCCACCCTGGGAAAATTTCACAAATGCCTAACAGTGTTATCTCTGTAACTCCAGACCAACTACTTTCCTAGTCATGTTTTCAAACTACATTGCTAGCATCTTGTTTCACCTTTATAATTCACAACAGGGCTTCACAGGCAGAGATGTGAGAGCCAAAGACCCAGGCAGCATCTCTTAAGGAATCTCAATATTGGAAAGTAAGTAATATTATTTTATTTATTTTATTTTATTAAATTTTTATACCGCCCTTCTCCTGCAGGACTCAGGGCAGTGAACAGCCAAGAATAAAAACCATCTAATACAAAATTTAAAATTTTTAAAAGAATTAAACAAATTTTGGCCCAAATTTAAAACATCCCAACTAAAATCTGTTTACAATTAAAAATGTCTAAGGGGGGAGGGCAGCTTGATGAAATAGAAAAGTTTTGAGGGCCTGGCGAAAAGCATGGAGATCTGGTATCCTACGTATCTCCAGGGGCAGGTCGTTCCAGAGGGCAGGTGCTGCCATAGAGAAGGCCCTCCCCCTGGGGATCACCAGACGACATTGCCTGGCTAACGGCACCCTGAGGAGTCCCTCTCTGTGGGAGCGTACTGGCCGGTGGGAGGCAATCGGTGGCAGAAGGAGGTCCCATAAGTACCCAGGCCCTATGCCATGGAGTGCTTTAAAGGTGGTAACCAACACCTTGAAGTGCACCCGGAAGACCACCGGGAGCCAATGCAACTCGTGCAGGAGGGGTGTCACATGGGAGCGGCCCATTGCTCCCATAATCCCCCACGTGGCCGCATTCTGCACCAGTTGGAGCCTCCGGGTGCTCCTCAAGGGGAGCCTCATGTAGAGAGTATTGCAGTAGTCCAGGTGGGAAGTGGCGAGAGCCTGAGTGATCCCCAGGGGGAGGGCCTTCCTGAGAGCCTGAGTGACTGTGCGTAAGGAGTCCCGATCCAGAAAGGGACGCAACTGGCAAATCAGGCGAACCTGTTGAAAAGCCCCCTGGCCACGGCTGTCATATGCTCTTCTAAAGACAGCCGTGCATCCAGGAGATGCCCAAGTTGCGAGCCCTCTCCATGAAGGCCAGTAACTCGCCCCCAATAGCCAGTGATGGCACCAGCTGGCTATATCGGGACGCCAGAAGCCACAGCCACTCAGTCTTGGAAGGATTGAGTCGAAGCCTGTTTCTCCCCATCCAGACCCGCATGGCCTCTAGGCACTGGCACATCACTTCAAGGGCATTGTTGGGATGGCCTGGGGTGGAGATGTACAGCTGAATATCATCAGCATACTGATGGAACTCCACCCCAAAAACACAGATGATCTCACCCAATGGCTTCACATAAATGTTGAACAGAACGGGTGAAAGGACCAACCCCTGCAGCGCCCCACAAACAAGGCACCTCGGGGTCGACCTCTGCCCCCCTGCCAACACTGACTGTGACTGGTCAGAGAGATATCAGGAGAACCACCGTAGAACGGTGCCCCCCAACCCCTCCAACGGGTGCAGCACGATACCATGGTTGATGGTATCAAAAGCCGCTGAGAGATCTAACAGGACTAGGATAGAGGAACAACCCCTATGCTGAGTCCTCCAGAGATCATCCACCAAAGCGGCCAATGCTGTTTCCATGCTGTGCCCAGGCCTGAAGCCGGACTGGAGCAGATCCAGATAGACAGCTTCATCCAGGTACCGAGGAAGCTGTCACGCCACCACACTCTCAACAACCTTCGCCACAAAGCGAAGGTTGGAGACCGGACGGTAGTTAGCCAAAACAGCCGGATCCAGAGAGGGCTTCTTGAGGAGGGGCCTCACCACCGCCTCTTTCAAGGCGGTGGTATGTAAATGACTGTTTATACAATTATTGCTCTGGTGATTATTGTGTTGGATTTTAACCATTGTTAGCCACTCAGAGTCATGATGAGATGAGCAGCCATATAAATTGAAATGAATGAATGAATGAATGAATCAATCAATCAATCAATCTTGTTTTAAAAAAGCAGTAGGGCCCTGAAGAAGGATAACTTGATGAAAAAGAAAACATTGTTATATAAAAATGTTATACAAAAGAGGAACAGTGTTACTGGGTTCCCCATTAATGCAGAATATATGTACTTGTATAAATGTAAACAATGATAAGCACATCATTATTTATACTTCTGCATCAGGTGAAGGATATCAGGATAGAGACGTTTTGGAGCATCAAGGCCAAAGATAAAATCCACATGTTGCCAATTAGGAATATGGTTATAAAAAGCTAAATGAGGGATTCGAGGGAGCAAGAGCTGAATATCAGTAACGTCTTCCATAATATCATTTTCTCCACTCCACAGTCCTGTTGGTACAAACATCTCTTCTATAATGTAAAATGGAGGTGTGGTCTGTGAAGCCAAGATTAGAAATACATTTATTAAATCAAGTTTCTTTTAGATATCAAAAATTTGGCATTGTTTTCATTTAAGTTAAAATCTGATGCCAAAAATCACTTTTTAACATTTGTGAATTCTTCCATTTTCTTTCCTTACCATATTGTAAACAACTTCGTTCTTATCCCCATAGTCAAAATACCTAAATTTGTGTGAACGGGTAACCTAAAAAAAGAAAAATACATTTATGTACTATTTGATTTTTTAAAAAAGAAAGAAATACAGTCAGATATAAATTTGAACAAGTAGAAGTTTTTCTCGGTTGACTGTTGGGTTTTACTGCAAGCTATGACTTGAGTTCTTCAACTTGTGGTAATTTGTTTCTCAGACAGTTTACCTGATGACAAAATGTTAAGAAATATTTTGGCATAAATTTATCATAATTTCAAAATTATCTTTTATCTAGAAATCTATAAAGATTTGAAAATTTATATCTATTTACAAAATGCTCAATTAAAACACTAAAAATTAAACTCCTGAATGTGACAATGTATAAGGAATTTTACCTGACTCCAATGAGATACTGCTTTTACAGATGAAAAATCAGGAAAAATTCCCAGATAAACATCTGCTCGACTCTGGAAAACAGTGGGAACGAAGGAATGAGATAAGTCTGGTTTCTCGATTATAGGAATATGCTAGAGCTAGTAGTATGAAGCCAAAAACCTTCTGTATCTAACTGATTAAAGTCTTGTCAATTTCAGCAGCGTGAGCTCACCAGAGAGGATCAGAGAATAGAATGGTTAGCATATATTAGGAAAGTATCACACATGGAGAAAAAACTACTTAGACATAAAAAGCCCAACAACATTTGATTTTAAAGCTATGTCTACCAAATGAGGGACATTTTGAAGACAAAAAGGAGATAGATGTTTGGAATCCCTAAACATAAGAAAATATGGGCATAAAGCATACACAAGTAATCCTCAATTTACAACAGTTCATTCAATGACTCTTCAAAGTTACAATGGCACTGAAAAAAGTGACTTTTGACCATTTTTCATAATTACGACCTTTGCAGCATCCCTGTGACCATAGGATCAAAATTCAGATGCTTAACAACTGGTTCATATTTATGACCATTGCTGTGTCCCAAGATCATATGATCACCTTTTGTGATCTTCTGACAAGCAAAGTCAATGGGGAAACCAGGTTCACTTAACAATGGAGTTACTAACTTGTCCACTGCAGTGATTAACTTAACAACTGAGGCAAGAAAGGGTGTAAAATGGGGCAACACTCACTGAACAAATGTCTTGCTTAACAACAGAAATGTTTGGCTCAATTTTGGTCCTAAGTTGAGGACTACCTGTACTGGTTTGTTAAGGTTGTGAGAACATTACTGTTAGTTGTGATATGCATTGGTTTTATTTATTCTCCTCTCTTGTGAAGGTGTTTTATTTTCTTACTGCACACATACAAAGCAGAATCCACTTACTGTATTTGTGTTTTTTTTATTAAAACCTACACCAAAAGAAAGCGTTTGGAGACACAGCCTGTCAAATACTGGATAGCTGCAGAAGTTGGCGGTGGCCATTTTCAGTTTCGGGCTTAAAAGGCAGTATTCTTTAGTACCCCATATAAGCTAATAATAAAGAAAAGCAGAAATTAATGTGAATCTGTTCAGAAACTATGCTTATCTCCCTCCATAGAAATCTGGCTCTGTTTCCTGGAAAATTTCTCCATCTACTACCAACTATCAGCTTTTCAAGACAATTAAGTGATGCAATGAAATTACCTTTATAAGGATAGAGGGGATAAATCTGTTTGATGAACTAATTAAACTGAACTTTTCCAATTTCACCCTGTTATACAAATCACAAAATGAAACAGGCAATGAACAAAGCAATTCACCGAAAAGATGCCCCTAAAATACTTAACAACATTATTAAATAAGCATACAGTTGTTATTTTTTGTGCAACCTTTTATATTTGTTTGCTTATGTAGTTATTAAACAAGTTTATACAGCCACCCAACTAACTCATAGACCTCTAGTCAAATAAAATTGGCTTAATGAAAAAGTACCGTATTTTTCAGAGTATAAGACGCACCAGAATATAAAACGCAGCTTAGTTTTTGGGGAGGAAAATAGGGGGGAGGGGAATCTACCTACCAGGTATTCATCTGGCTAGCATCCTTAGTCTGGTCAGCTTCAGCACATTAGTTTGCTGTTTTTTATCCCCTGCTTGGGGATAAAAAACAGCTTCTAAAGTACAATTGATCTTTGGAGAGAGAAGCAATGAGAAAAGCAGGCAAATCACGGAGATCGCTTCACTTGCTAATGCCTCGTTAGGGCTGAAAAAAAGCTTCAAAAAAGCTACATTCGGAGTATAAGACGCATCCAAATTTTCAGCCTCTTTTAGGAGGGAAAAAAATGCATCTTATACTTTGAAAAATACGCTAAATATTAGGGAAATTCCTTGCAGACAATGCATAGGCTGTGGTTTAAGAAAATTAGTATATTTGGGAAAAGCTCAGAAACACTTGGATAAGATTTTTTATTTGTTTAGTAAATTTTCTTTAGGTTAATGGAAAAAGACTTGTGGAAAAAATTGGAACTTTGATGTAATACATGTTGACAGCTGCAAGATTACTTTATGCACAAAAATGGAAGGACAATTTGATTCCTACAATGGATGAATTGTTGCAAAATAGATGTAGTTAGCAGAGATGGCCAAACTGACTGCTTTGATCAAAGAAAAAAATACAATTACTTTTGTTTCTACTTAGAAACCGCTTCTGGACTTTGTGCTTGAGGTGGGGAAAAATTTTGAGTTTGGGTTTTAGCAATTAGATAAGTTTGTTGTTATAGAAATGGCTAGTTTATATTATTATGTAAAAAAAAATAAAATGTTAAGGTTTGATGTTATTATCTTATTCTACTGCATTAAAGGGAGTCAGAAGTCAAAGCCTTTTCTTTCTTTTTTTCCTTTGCCCTACACTTTTCCCTCCCTTATTTTCCTACCATTTTCTTTTGTATTTTATATTATAAACTAATACAAAATAAATTGCATTTATTTATTATCTAATTTATATAGCTGTCTAATATGCTACATAGCATGGAAGGAGCTAAGTCTAACAAAGCCTAATTTATATAACTGCCCATTTCACCAAAAGCAACTCTGAGTAGTAAATAAATACATAAAATCACTTACTAATTATAAAAAAATATATACCAGGCCTGTCTGGTCAACTCAGCTCCCCAACTTCCATGACAATCATGAATTGGAAACTTTTGTTTATTTTATTTTTTATCTTGCCTTTATTATTTTTACAAATAACTCCAGGTAGTAAACATATCCAACATAGCCTCCTATTTCCCCACAGCAACAAGCCTATGAAGTGAATTGGACTAAGAGTGACTGACTGGCCCAAAGTCTCCAAGCTGGCTAAAGCAGGACTGGAAGAACTCACCGTCTGCTGCATTAACCACTAAACCAACCTGGATCTTTTCATTGTGAATAACAAAAGAGAGATTTAAAAATGTACTGAATTATCAGAATAAAAATAACATGAGAAATACTTACTTGTCTGAGTCCATCAGGAAGTGCCAGAAGCATATAGAAAAGACCCTTGCCATTCACCAGTGTGTAACCAGGTGCCAAGGAAAAATAAAAACTGACTTTTGGAGCCAGTTCTGGAATGACTGAAAAAGTAATAAAACCTGCAAAAGACAATTTTAAAAGTGACATCTGAACCTTCTTAAAACATTTATTAGTCTTTGTGTTTCTGTGTCTCCTGCAGGGGTGGGCTGCACTTATTTTAACAAAGGGTTCGCTGGTTGTGAGCTCACACATGCCACTTTGGGAGAGAAACAGAGCTTCAAACATGCTCCTAATTAACTCAGGCAGCTCCGGTGAGTACAGCAGGGGCGGCGCAGATCACAGTTGGGCCAGCCAACAAGCCAGAAAGTTAGTTATAAATGGAAAGCATAGCACAAGGGCGGGTGGACGGGCCCAGCCAGCGATCAGAGCTAAGGGTTCGCCCACCACTGACCTCCTGCCAACACTTGGTTTTTGGATATTTCCAAAGGATTACCAATATCTTTCCTGATGTTCCTATCCATTTTTCTTATGATTGCAAGTTTAAACCATAAACTCCTAAATATCTTACTCTTAGATTTCTGTAGGTCTGATTCCCAGGATTGTGGTTCATTATAGCAGGGCAGTGTGTTCTACCTCTCCTCAGATTTCTGATACTAGGAGAATAACCAAAAGGACAGAGAGGTATTTGTCTCTCATTAATTATTTAATTAGCTTTGCAGGAAACAAACAAACAAAAAAAACCCAGACCATTACAAGACCTAACCTAACATTTGTTCAAGACTGCTTTTTTTTTCTATTAACTCACCAATTTTCCTTTAGTTCCAGGTTCCTTCATTTCGCCAGCTTTTGTATACAAATTGTATTTGTATTGTAGTCACCCTGTATCCTTGATTTAGCATCATTTACAGTCTGCTATTAATTTTAGATTACAGATTAACAGAGTTGGAAGGGATCTTGTAGGTCATCTACTCCAACCCCCCCCCCCCCCCGCCCAAGCAGGAGACCCTACAGCATTTCTGACACATGGCATTCCAGTCTCCTCTTGAAAGGTTCCAGGGAACTTGCTGTTTCATTGGTTGATTGCTCTCACTGTCAGAAAATTTCTCCTTATTTCCAGGTTGAATTTCTCCTTGTTCAGTTTCCATCCATTATTCCTTATCTGGCCTTCAGGTGCTTTGGAAATAGCTTGACTCCCTCCTCTCTGTGGCAGCCCCTCAAATATTGGAATCTTGCTATCACATCTTCCCTGGTCCTTCTCTTCACTAGACTAGCCATACCCAGTTCTTCCTCAAAGTCAAAGCCAAAACAGAGCTGGAAGGGACCTCTTCTAGTCCAATCCTATACAATTTCAGATAGGTGGCTGTCCAGTCTCTTCTTAAAAACCTTCAGTGATGAACGCAAACCGTTTCCACTGATTAATTGTCCTCACTGTTAGGAAGTTTCTCCTTAATTCCAGGTTGCTTCTCTCCTTGATTAGTTTCCACCCATTGTTTCTTGTTCTGCCCTCTGGTGTTTTGTAAAATAAGTTGACCCCCTCTTCTTTATGGCGGCACCTCAAATTGTGGTATACTGTTATCATGTCCCCCCTAGAACTTCTTTTCTCTAGACTAGCCATACCCGAATCCTGCAACTGTTCTTCACATGTTTTAGTCTCCAGACCTTTAACCATCTTGGTCCCTTTTGTCTGCACTCTTTCCAGAGTCTTAACATCTGTAGTGTGGTGTGGTGACCAAAACTGAATGCAGTATTCTAGATGTGGTCTTACTAAGGCTTTATAGAATGGTATTAGTACCTCACTTGATCTTCAGGTACTGTGTTTTTATCTTGAAGTAATTTGTCAGTGTCTTCCATCCCTGGTTCCTAGAGCTGCATAACACTCTTATTGATTGTATATTCATGATTTTTTTCTCTCCCTTCCAATTGTGTTTGATTCTTGGAGGCTCACTGGACAGTCCCTACAGTTTTCTTAAAAAGTTTTTTCAGAAATTATTTGCCATTGCCTCCTTCTTAGGGAGGAACTGAGGGGAAAGTGACTGGCCCAAGGTCACCCAGCTGGCTTTGTGTCCAGGGTGAGGCTGGAGCTCAGTCTCTTGGTTTATAGCTTGATGCCTCAACCACTACACCAACTTGCCTCTCATACTTGAATAAATGCAGCAGTTCATTAGATTATGGCTGAGCACTTAGTCAGCAATGCCTTTGAATATTATTCCCACATTCTGTCAAATTAACAGAGTAACCATATATTCCTTTCATAATTGAGATTGATGACTGTGCTAATCACATCAAGGTAGCCTTTTTAGAAAGCACAGGTACAGAAAATGCATTGTTGCATCTATCTGTATCAAAGAAAGGAAGCTTATCTGAGCTGAAGATACTAACTTCTGAATTTAAAAAATGAATTATTTATAAAATTGGCACTAAAAACAAAGACATTCTCTAGAAACAATTATAAAGCACAACTGAAATGGAGATAGAGCAAGTAACTGGAACTTTATGTGGTGGCAACATAAGCTTAAAATATTTCTGGAACAATATTTGTTTGTACTTTGTGCGACAAGATTTACAGCTCTGAAAATGGCTAATTTTAAGCATCACTTTGACAGTGCAGCATTCCTGATTTAAGAAGAGGATATGGAACATTTTGCAATTAGCAGCTTGCTGGGATGAATTTGACTTCCACCATCTGACTATTCTCGCCCTCTTTCAGGCTTTGCAATTTTGAAAAACTTCAAGGAAAGGGGGACCTTGGAGAAAGGAAGCAGTCATAATATGATAATGGCCTCTGCAGGTTTTTCAGTAGGCATCAGAAAGTAACATAAAGGTTAAGAAATGGAATAAAAAATTGCCATTCTCATTCAGAGTTAGGGAATGTACACTGTTCCCATACTGTACAGATACTCCAGATACTTCTTGCAGACAACTTTAGCTGCTGTAGGGCAGTTTCTCTTCTATGCATACCTGCTAATCAGGACCAAAAGCCTGTTTGTCCCTATCCTTGATAAGTGGTTGCTGAAGATTGTATTGACTATATGCTAAATTTTTATCTCATAGTTCCACAAAATTGAAAAAGAACATAAATATGACATAACATTCATTATCTGGCTTTTAGCTTACCTAGTGTCCCACCTTGCGAATGACCAATATAATAAAGTTTCTCTTGCTTAGTCTTATTCAGGATGAAGTCTATTGTTGCTGGAATATCATAGATTGCTATTTCATGAAAACTGAAAGATATACATAGTATTTGAAGTATTGTCTACCTGAATTTGGAAACAAAAACTGAAAACACAGCATAATTATTTTTAAAAACCCAAACGGCTGTTTCGTCTGTGACAAAGTCCTGCAAGGTGTGAGGGAGTAGGAAATTGGTCTGTGAAATTCACAAGGATGTGGTGAATTGTTAGAATAAAACGACTGCAACTCTCTCTTTGAGTGAATATCAAACATGGGAAACATGCATTTTATTTATTTAATTTATATATTATACTCTTACTTTATGCACTTAAATATAGATTCGTTCTTTCCAAAGACAAAAGTATATGCTAAGTATTGATTCATCTACATTAATACTGTTTATTATTTGCCTTAGATTTTGTTTTCCCAGTTTCAGAAACAGGTTTTATGAATAACCTTTCCTTCAAAGGCTGAGGACTATATTTGTAACTTCTCAAGAGAAAGAAGGTGCTGTAATATTGAACTGAATATTATTATTATTGAATAGTATTATTTTTTACTAGTCCTCATTTTCACAGAGCAACCACAATACATTCTAGAATTCATCATGGCCAGTCTCAAAAATACCTACTTCACTCTACAAAAGCAAATACCTACTTCATGCTAAGCAAGCCATATTCAACAAGACTCTCCCTCTGATCCACCATCTATTTTTCCTAGAAATTACCTGAAGTCCCAGAATTCTTGCTGATCAATTGAAAATGTTTGGTGTCTTCTAGACCAGGAGCTCCCCCTAGTATTAATTATCCAGACATCATAGCCAGCATCTGCTAAAAAAAATCCCAGGCTATTGCTAGGAAGATTTGCAATCCAACATCTCCCTTCAGCAAGCAAGCCATGTACGAGTAATACAACTGGTCTACTCCCTAGGAGAGAAAGAAGGAAAAAGAGAGTGGTAATTTACTCATGTCTCACTTAGATACCCTGCATAATTCCAAGTTAATGACCATTTTTATAGAAGCATTTGTTTTTCCGTGTCCTTTCTCTAGCCAGAAATGTTTACATGGTTTTGGTTGATTAACAGATACTTTCTCACAACGTTCCCCAATCTGGAGATATTTTAGATGACAATTCCTTTCCTCTCCATTCCACATGGGCCATGATTGATGCCAGTGGGAGTTAGAGTCAAAGTTCCCAAACATGCACATTAAATCATACCTTCATAAAAAACCATATTCCAGCCATACCTTTTTTTTCAGGGCAGTGAATTCCACAGGGAATTCTGTTTGCCTTTAGGTAATAACCATCTTTTGTCAGCACTTCATATTCTTTATTGGGATACCCCCAATATTGGATGATTTGAGGCTACAGGAGAAAAGAAAGAGATAATAGAAATAAGATTGTTTAGTGACTGTATAAAAGCAAGAAAAACCAGAGGATTTCAGTAGCAATTGTATTATTTCCAAGCTGATTAAATCTAACTATAATTGGTGGGCATGAGTATCGGGGTTCTCCTTTTTTTCCATATATTAACCACACAGCTAAGGTCTCGTAAGATCAAGGAGATCGAGGAGATCAGAGACCTGGACATTAATAATCAGTTCATTTGAGCTAATATAAGTATGCAAGGAGATTCCAGTGCAAAAGCATTTGTTCTTAACCATCAATTAAAAATTGGGTAAGAGTTGTTTTAGCAAATAATGCATTCTATTGTTTCCAAGCACATCCAAATACAGTAAATAACTTACAATAGTCATAAATGCTTGAGGATTCAAATGTCTTCCACTTCTGAATTGTTCTGAAGTGACAGTTTGATGGATTAAACATGTTATTGCCAGCAACAACCACATTATGTCCCTGGATTAAATGATAAGCAAAATATTAGTAAATGTCCTAAAGAATTGAATTTCCTCCATGTTTTAAAATCTTCAGCACTTTCTAAAATTATCATATCAAAATTAGATATCCAATTTTTTTTGTAATAATGTTATATTGGCCAAATTTATTATGTAGAAAATGTTCATTTTGTGCAATATATTAAAACCATCAGGAAACAAATTTACTCTGTAACAATGTACAAATTAGCTGGAATTCAGATATGTATAGAACATATTACATGTCAAGATATTGTGATGTAACTTGAAACTCCAAACCATCAACAGAAATATATATACATACACACACACACACACACACACGTAAACAGATACATATACATATACATACGTACATACATACATATATATTGAACAAAACACCAAAAAACGAACATAACAAGGAAACAA
The DNA here is from genome assembly GCA_012654045.1 of Ptyas mucosa. NCBI lineage: Eukaryota > Metazoa > Chordata > Lepidosauria > Squamata > Colubridae > Ptyas > Ptyas mucosa. The sequence continues at coordinate 521,241 of WNWU01000021.1, forward strand.
TTATTTGCCTAAAAGAATATAATATATTAGGAAAAGAACATTCAAAATGCTTATATTGCAAGAGAAAAGAGCAACAAAGATTATTAGAGGGCTGGAGCCTAAAACCTATGAAGAATGATTGCAAAAATTTGGTATGTTTAGTCTAGTGAAATGAAGGACTGAGAGTGATATGATAACAGTGCTTCAATATTTGAGGGGCTGCCAAAAGAAGAGGGGATCAACCAATTTTTCAAAGCAACAGAAGGCAAGACAAGAAAGAATGGATGGAAACTTACTGAGAGAAGCAATCTAGAACTAAGGAGAAATTTCCTATCAGTGAGAACAATTAACCAGCAGAAGACCTCCAAGTTTCCTTCCAACTCTGTTATTCTGTTAAGCACATTAAACCTTCTTATTCAACTTTTTGCTGAATTAGTAAATGGTTGAGGAAATGTGACTAATCTGATTTTGCATCTGGGAAATGAATGATAGAGTTAAGGAAGCCAGTTTAAGGGACCCATTCCTTATCTGAGAAAGTATTCATTTCTGAGAAAATAATGAGAAAATACACTGAGACATTTTAAAAGGAAATATGGGTAGGTGTGAATTTCATTTATTTATTTTTTTAATTTAAAAGAAATTTGGAAATGACTTCATAAAATTTGAACTGTTGTAATAACAATGATAATAATGATGATGGAGGAAGCAAAACTAACAATATTACAAATATTATGAATCCATGTGTATTCTTCCACAACTGTTGAAAGAGAATAGCAAAGCTTTGGATGACAAATAAAAGAAGATTCTAGTCTAGTTGTGTTAATATTTGCATCCCAAGTCTGGTTCTCAGCATTTTTTGTATTTGTGTTAAAGCACTTCTACTATAATAGTGTTGCTTAGAATATGGTATGACATAATGAGCCCCAAGTGCCATTGTTTGAAACAAATGTTCAGATATTTTAAAAGGAAGTTTAAAATTATTGTATCATACAAGATCTAGCTGTTAATAGAAGAGTATGTTGAAGTTTTATTGCAAGACCACTTGACTACCATTTTTCTTTAAAAGATTAAATTAAGGAAGAGACTTTGCTTACCTGTGCTTAGCTGTCCTGTTGACTTTAAATGCTACTGAAAAGGCTCTGATGTACAAGACCTAAAAGGTAATAAACATCATCCAGCTCTCAACTGTATATAATTATGCACCATTCATGATGATGGCCTTGAAGTATAAGCAGGAAATTGGGTTCTACATATTATGAGTTTATCCAGCCTGCTAGGGATACAGTGACTGCATGACAGGTAGGACAAATATGTGCCATACTTTGGTTATTATTAATTTTTTACTTTGAAAATATGCATATATCTCCAAAAGCAAATAGATATAGCTGTATTCTTGGTCTTGTATACACTATATACTTTGCATGGCAAATATACCATCCAAAGATATCACTGGTTGAAAGGCTCTGTCTGTCCCTGTGATTCTGAAGAGATGTAAACCTCTGGACATGTCCTTCTTCACTGCTCTTTTTATAGAGACATTTGAACTAAATTTATTTTCCAAATAATTAATAGGCATCCTAATCATTCTGACATTATTTACCTTCAATGGTTGGTTAAAGACAAATGGATTGTAGATACAGCGTAGCTAGCTAGATTTTACACAGCAGCACTAAAGATTCATTGGAACTTGATGAATAATCCATTATAATCATTTTATGCAATTAATGCATCGAATCTTTTGATGTTATCATCCTGTTGTATTTTATTCCCTAATAATTATAGGCCATCACAATTTAAGGATTAATATTACGTTATAGTTTAGGCCATGTTCTTATTTATGTGCAACTGATTGATAGGCTGCCATATTATGATTTCAACATACATTTTATTTATTACTTTATTCTAGAATGTTTAACTAAATACTCTTTGACCATTTTTAATTGTACTCATTTTTTATTAAATATTTGGCAGCATAGACTTAACCACTCATGCATGTCATATTCATAGCATCGTATTTTTTTGTTTCCTCTTTTTAACTCCAACTCTTTAGCCTTCTTCAAACATTATGAAAAAGCTGAAATGCCACACAAGCAATGGGAGTTTGCTCATTTCTTGAATTCACTCCATCCAGAAATGGATCTGACCAGTTGCTCGCTCCCCATTAGTTCACTAATTTACCATATTTCCAGGTAGAAGCAGTACAACGAGAATGTGACAGTAGCAGCAGGTAAGAGCTTTACATTAAAAAAATGAATTTTGCCACAATACAGCATAGCTAAAAACTTAAAAGTCAGCATACAGCCAGTTAGTCTACCAAAATTCACCACCATCACAGACAAATCTCACACAAGGAATACCTATATCTAAAATGAGTATACATAATATAAAACATTCAAAGACTAAGAGAGATAAACATTCACAAATACAATAAACACTGGATTGGCTTTTTCCATAGTGTATATAGTTGGGATTGTGAGGATCCCAAATTGCCATATCTTCATATAGCATTACTAACAGTGGAGAGCATAGCTACCTTTCTAGAGATGATGGCATGCTGGCTGCCAAAAAGATAAATGGGTTCTTCTCAACTGTGAGAAGAACTGTGGGCCCCTTCAGCAGCAAGTGACCTATTAGGTAGAACACCAACTGAACTAGAAAGGGGAACATAATAACACATTGGGACCTTTCAATGTTTGTCAGCTGGTAGGGACATGTAAGCTCCTGAATTCTTGCTTTGTATTGTTGAATCTCCCTTTCAATACTATTGAAAACAAGCAATTGAACTTCACCAGAGATAAAGCTTGTTGGTTGTATAAATACAAGATAGTTGGCATAAAATGAGGGTTATCTGAACTTCAATGCTTTGAAGACCAGGACACAGAGTTTGAATTCCAAATTGGCTCTCTTCACTCCTGCTGGAAGCAGATAACAGATTACTAGATGATACTAGCTAAAAATTGGGGGGCTTTCTTTCTTTCTTTCTTTCTTTCTTTCTTTCTTTCTTTCTTTCTTTCTTTCTTTCTTTCTTTCTTTCTATTTATGTGCCGCCCTATCTCCAGCTGGACCCATTTGAGGAGTATCGTAAGACCGATCCTTGATGATTTCCAAGATAGTCATTTCAAGATTACAATCTTAACAGTACTTTGCTAGATTCATCAGTGTTATATCTACTTAAGAACAAGTTAATACATGTTAAATTAAAAGGGATGACTTACGATATGTTTTATATTGAAAAATATACTGCTCTATGTAATTTCTGGAAAGTGGTTCTCCCCTCTAAAATGCTAGTGGCTCCAGCAGCAAATTATCATTGCTTTCATTGACCACACCTTGCTGGGGGTGGAGGTGGAGTTGCAGTTTGGATTTACAGTTCTTGGCACACCTGTTCCCTCCTTATGTCTCTGAGTGAATGACAGCTGGCATGTTTAAATGATCTTATACGGGATTTGCTGCTCCCCATTTAGGTCTCTTGGATTTATGACAGCTTGTAGGAAAGACAATCATCTATCAGAATGACTTATTTTCCATAAATGCCTAGTCGTTTCCCAAAGGTGCTTTTTCCAACAAGCAACTGAAGTCCAGTTGTGTTTTGGAAAAAGCACCTGTGGGACAATCATAACCTGGATAACTGAGAATATCAGAATAACAGAGTTGGAAGGGATCTTGGAGGTCTTGTAGTTCAACTCCCTGCTCAAGCAGGAAGCTCCATACCATTTCAGAAAAATGGTTGTCCAATCGCCTCTTAAAAACAGCCAGTACTGGAGCACCTACAACTTCTAGAGGCAAGTCCTTCCAATGATTAATTGTCCTGTCAAGAAATTTCTCCTGGGTCCTAAGTTGGTTTTCTCCTTCATTAGTTTCCATCCATTGCTTCTTGTCCTGCCTTCAGGTGCTTTGTAGAATAGGTTGATCCCCTCTTCTTTATGGCAGCCTTTCAAATATTGAAATGCTGCTATCATGACACCACTAGTCCTTTTCATTAAACTAGACATACCTAATTCTTGCAACCATTCTTCATATGTTTTAGCCTCAGTCCTCTAACCATCTTTGTTGCTCTTCTCTGCACTCTTTATAGAGATATATCTATAGATGCCCAGTTGTTTCCATTGCAAAAAATATCAGTAATCCAGCAAATTGCTCAGAGGATGGATTATGTACTGTCTCTTCTTGCTATGCAGTGAAAACTTTTTTCTTCTCTCATTCACATAACTGATATCATTCACAAATTACATTTTTTCTTCTTTATTCGTCTTTTTTAGTCTTGGATAGGAAACAGCTACAGAGATAATCATCCAGGGCTGTAGGATTTCAGTTGATTTTATGTCTCAAGTGTAGGGAAGAGACTGCCTGAGGGCTCCTGGATTTGGGCTGAAAGGCAAAAGGAAGCGGTATGCTCCTTCCCATATTTGGGTAGACCAGGTTGCTTCAATAGAAAACCCATTTAATCTCCCCTGGTACAAGCTGACAAAGCAAGGAGAACCTGTGGCTTAGAGGTTAATACATCTGCCCAAGAGCTGAGGGGGGGGGGGGGGGGGGGTAGCGGTCATTCTAAAGGAAGGTCTCGATCCGAGGGAGACCACTGTACCTCAGATAGCCAGATGTGAGTCCCTTTTTGTGAAGTGGGGTCGTGGGGTGCAGATGGGTCTGTTGATCACGTACCTGGCTCCCTGCCATGTGGCAATGACCCTGCCCGAGCTCCTCAACGTCATAGCCAAGGTGGCAGTTGATACCCCCAGACTTTTGGTCATGGGGGATTTCAACCTGCCATCTATTGGCGAAACATCTGAGGTAGCTCGGGAGTTCATGGCTTCCATGACGGCCATGGACCTGACTCAAGTAATTCATGGCCCTACTCACATAGGTGGACACACTCTGGACTTGGTTTTTATCTCTGGTCAGTGGTTGAGTGGTCTTGATTTAGGGGATATAGGTATTGTACCCTTGTCATGGTCTGACCACTCACTCCTTCGACTTGACTTCTTGACTGCTACACCCCGTCGCAGGGAGGCGGAGCCGACCAGGTGGTTCCACCCTAGGTGCCTGATGGATCCTGATAGGTTCCAGATGGAGCTTGGGCCATTTCCTGAGACTCTGGCTCACGGCTCGACTGAAGACCTGGTGGCTGCCTGGGATAGTGCAGCCGCTGGGGCTTTGGACCGAGTCATGCCTTTGTGGCCTCTGACCCGGCACCAAACTCACTTAGCTCCTTGGTTCTCCGAGGAGCTGAGGGAGATGAAGCGCCAGAAAAGACGCCTAGAGAGCGGTTGGAGGGCCAGCCGATCCGAATCTGACCTGACACTGGTAAGGTCTCATATTAAGACATACCTAGTGGCGATAAAAGCGGCGAAATCTAGCTATTTTGCCGCTCTTATTGCGTCATCAGATAACCGTCCTGTTTAGGGTGACCCGCTCCCTCCTCCATCAGGGAGTGCGGGATGACCCCTTGCAGGGCCGAGCTGAGGATTTTGTCCAGTATCTGTATGACAAAATAACTCAGATTTGGGAAGACTTGGCCGCTGACTGGGTTAGTTCAGACGAGATGACTGAGGCAGGCCTTGAGAGTGTTATCTGGGAGGAGTTTGATCCTGTGGCTCCCGAGGATGTGGACAGGCTCTTGGGATGGTTGAATGCGATCACATGTTTATTGGACCTGTGTCCCTCCTGGTTGGTGCTGGCCTCCCGGGAGGTTACACGAGGCTGGCTCCAGGAGATTATTAACGCTTCTTTGAGTGAGGGTGTCCTGCCGGCCGCCTTGAAAGAGACAGTTGTAAGGCCCCTCCTCAAGAAGCCCTCCCTGGACCCGGCTGTTTTAGCTAACTATCGTCCAGTCTCCAACCTTCGCTTCATTGCGAAGGTTGTTGAGAGTGTGGTGGCATGTCAACTGCCCCAGTACCTGGATGAAGCTGTCTATTTAGACCCGCTCCAGTCCGGTTTCAGGCCTGGGTACAGCACGGAGATGGCATTGGTCATGTTGGTGGATGATCTCTGGAGGGCTTGTTGTAGGGGTTATTCCTCTATCCTGGTCCTGTTAGATCTCTCAGTGGCTTTTGATACCATCAACCATGGTATCATGTTGCACCGGCTGGAGGGATTAGGGGTGGGGGGGCACTGTTTTGCGGTGGTTCTCCTCCTATCTCTCCGACCGGTCGCAATTTGTGTTGACAGGGGGGCAGCGGTCGACCCTGAGGCGCCTTGTCTGTGGGGTGCCACAAGGGTTGATCCTCTCGCCCTCCTGTTCAACATTTATGTGAAGCCGCTGGGTGAGATCATCCGTGGTTTTGGGGTGGAGTGCCATCAGTACGCTGATGACACTCAGCTGTATATCTCCACCCCAGGCCATCTCAACGATGCCGTGGAAGTAATGTCCCAGTGCCTAGAGGCCGTGCGGGTCTGGATGGGGAGAAACAGGCTTCGACTCAACCCTTCCAAGACCGAGTGGCTGTGGCTGCCGGCATCCCGGTATAGCCAGCTGGTGCCATCGCTGGTTATTGGGGGCGAATCATTGGCCCCCACGGAAAGGGCTCGCAACTTGGGCATCCTCCTGGACTCACGGCTGTCTTTAGAAGAGCACACGATGGCCGTGGCCAGGGGGGCTTTCTATCAGGTTTGCCTGATATGCCAGTTGTGTCCCTTTCTAGATTGGGACTCCTTATGCACGGTCACTCAAGCACTCACTTCCCGTCTGGACTATTGTAATGCTCTCTACATGGGGCTCCCCTTGGGGTGCACCCGGAGGCTCCAACTGGTGCAGAATGCGGCTGTGCGGGGGATTATGGGAGCGACAAGGTGCTCCCATGTGACTCCTCTCCTGCGCGAGCTGCATTGGCTCCTGGTGGACTTAACGGGTGCACTTCAAGGTGTTGGTGATCACCTTTAAAGCGCTCCATGGCTTAGGGCCGGGGTATCTACGGGACCACCTTCTGCCATCAATTGCCTCCCACCAGCCAGTTCGCTCCCACAGAGAGGGCCTCCTCAGGGTGCCGTCAGCCAGACAATGCCGGCTGGCGACCCCCAGCAGGAGAGCCTTCTCTGTGGTGGCGCCCACCCTCTGGAACGACCTATCCCCTGAGATACGGGTGATCCTAGACCTCCGGACTTTTTGTCAGGCCCTAAAAACTCACCTTTTTCAGTTAGCCGGGCTGGCCTGATTTTATCTTGGTTTTAAAATTGATATTGATTTTAAATCGAAATATTTTAAATTAGTGGGCCAAATTCTATTTAATTTATTTTAAAATTATTTTAACTTTTGTGTATAAATGTTTTTATTCTGGCTGTTCACCGCCCTGAGTCTGAAAGAAGAAGAGCGGTATAAAAGCTCAATAAATAAATAAATAATATGCAAGCAAGCCCAGGTTCGAATCCCAGAAGGGTATGGGTAGCTGATGGGAACTAAATAGCTTGAAATAGATCTATACTAGTCTCCCTTTATTCCTTTGTCAGTAAATATAAATTTAACATAATATATACATACATACATACATACACATATGCATACACACACACACACACACACACCCCAGTTGCCAAGCATCCAAATTTTGATCACATGGGTATGAGGATGCTACAACCATTGTTAGTGTGAAAAAGAAGTCACTTTTTTCAGTCCATGAATGGTCACTAAGCAAATGGTGGTAGATTGAAGACTACCTGTATAAAGAATGTTAAAAATATGGAAGCAATTAAAATTATAAAAATTAAGTAGAGAAAAAGAGTAAAAAGGGCTTATGTGTAGTGGGGAGTGTATTTTCTGGCATTGTACCAACCACTTCCAGCCTGAAGCATTTTGACAGGGTTCATTATTGTGTTTTCACAAGTGCCACCCTGGGGTCCTCCAAAACTGTGCCACTGCGTTCTGGACCAACTGTAGCTTCAAAATGCTTTTTAAGGGTACCCCCATGTAAAGTATATTGCAGTAACCCAGATGATAATCCCGACCTTATAGTTTAACATGGGTAGGAGTCTTCAAAGTTTTAATCTTTTATCAACCTACTTTTTAAATCCCATAAAGAGGCATCATCCAGGATTTCTTGTCAGAGCATTTCCAGATTCTTTTCTTCCCATAGATAATGAGCATTCCTCATTAGTTTTTGTTTCCCTGGATCCTTTTTGTTTTCTTGAGTCAGCCTGCATAATTTAATAAGTTAAACTATATTTAGTGTAGATTTACCTGAGGACATTCAATATTTCTAAGCAAATTTATTCAGCTCAGCTCTTACATCATCATTCATAACTGCATAAATTGCAAATTTCACTATCTTTATTACATTCTGTTAAACTTTATGCAGCATCTGTTCAGTCCTCAAGATCTCCTGGACAATAAATTAACAGGTAAGAAATTGGCTTTTACAACTGAATTTAAATTATTGTTTCTAAAAGGACAGGGCTGATTAATAATTCTGCCTGGGAATTATAGAGTTTAAGTCATTTAAAGGGATAGGTTTCAGAATGATAACTATCTATTACTTCCATTGAATAGGACAGTCAATCACCTTTCCCTGTTTCTCCAAAATGCAAATGTATGTGTTATGATTTTCATATTCTGATATAATGAAAATTTGAAGTTATCGAAACCAAGGTCTTCTCGTTGGTATCATGTCAATATATTGGAATAATCTTCTCTTAAGTACCTTTAAATTATGTTTGTACTGTAAATATCTTTTTAAAAAAATATTTTTATGACTCTTGGTCTAGTGAGAATTATAGACCAATTCATCTGAAAAGCATAAATCTAGAAATAATAAATGTGCCCAAATTGGCACCTCAGGAGAAAGTCAGGAGATCCAGGCAGTTCAAATGTGTATAAAGATTTATTGTAAGCTTAAGCTCTCTACAAAAATCTGAACTACTATTCCAGTCAAGGGAAATTAGTGGGAGTTAAGAATAGAAAGGAATTCAAGGTGGGCTGGACTAAGATCTCTTGTGGGTGGAAAGGGACTCATGACCGATGACATGTTTGACCCCTCCCTTGAGTTCAGCCTGGTCATCTCCTACAGTTTTAGCTATTAAGAAAGCTATTTGGGGAATATATTCTAATGCCTATCTAAAAAGATTTTCAGACATTCAAATTATAACTTTAAGACATAACTATTTTACATACAGGTAGGATGTGGCTGTTTCTGGTGATGGCATGCTTAATCCAGCAGACTACAAATTCAGAAGAATGTTTCAGCAGACGTCATTTGAATCCTGAAGGATTCATGACAATGGTAAGTTGTTTACATGTAACAAGTAGATTGACTTCTTCTCCTTATCCTCCATCAATGACAAGATGCAGAGCTATCCTACTGGTAACACATTGCGGAAAGCACCCATTCTACCCTGAGACCTTTCTCAGAATGACTCATTCCTGAGCAGGGGCTCATCATACTAATTTTGGCAGTGGACCTTAAACCATCAGCAAATTAATAACAGATCAGGTATTGCATCTATTTGAGCTGTGCTATAATCAATCTGTGTTTGAAGGATCTAACATGCATAGCAAGCATATCTTTTATAGTAACTATTCTGTATACTTTCTACATGTTCCACCAGAAGTAATTTTTCCAGAACTGCTAACTCACTAAACCTGAAAATGAAGCCATAAAGGTATACGAATAAGAAATATATTCAATTAAATGTACACCTTAGATATTGAGCAAGAATTTATTATTTTATTTGCAGCCTGAAATCATCCAGTATTGGGGGTATCCCAGCGAAGAGTATGAAGTTCTGACTAAAGATGGCTATTACCTTCAGTTAAACAGGATTCCTCATGGAAAACACTCTTCACAGAATGAAGGTAGATCTGTAATATGACTTTTCCAACATTTCAGTGGCATACAAATTACATACATAGGTATTCAGGTGATCATGGAAACCAGCAACTGTGTGGCAGTTTGTTTTATTCATCGTGTTGCCTCTGAACACAGCTTGGAAGATGTAGCTGGTACAGAATAAGATAGCTAGACTGCCTCAGTACAGTGACACTGATGATAAGGTTGTTGCACAGGCTACCAGTGGTTTTAATTCCTAGAGTGGATTTTAGGTAATTACACAATTATTTTATAGCTCTTTCAATCCTCCTATTTTACCAGTATTATATTTTTAATACGCTCAACTGTTATTGTTCTTTCAGTTGTGGCAATTTATAAATATTGTTAAAGAAATGTCAATGTTAGTTTTATAGCAATAGCACTTAGACTTACCGTATTTTTTGGAGTATAAGACGCACTGGAGTGTAAGATGCAGCTTAGTTTTTGTGGAGGAATTAGGAAAACAAAAATCTGCCTACCAGGTATTCATCTGGCTAGGGTCCTTAGTCTGGTCAGCTTCAGCACATTAGTTTGCTCGTTTTGAGCGTGCGCGCACGCTTTTTATCCCCTGTTTGGGGATAAAAAACCAGCTTCTAAAGCACAACTGGGAGGGAGCAGCAATGAGAAAAGCAGGCAAAGCACAGAGATGGCTTCATTCGCTAGCACCTCGTTAGGGCTGAAGATAAAGCTTCTAAAACACAGCTGAGAGTCGGAGGGAGCAGGCAAAGCTCATGAAGATCGCTTCACTCACTAGTGCCTCATTAGGGCTGAAAATAAAGCTTTGAAAAAGCTACATTCAGAGTATAAGACGCACCCAAATTTTCAGCCTCTTTTAGGAGGGCTTCTTATACTCCGAAGTGCTTCTTATACTCCAAAAAATACAGTATATACTGTTCATTGTGCTTTTCAGCCCTCTCTAAGCCCTCTCTACCAACCTCAGAAGGATGGAAGGTTGAGTGAACCTTGAGCACAATTAAAGTTCTTCAAACATCTGGATTTGAATGGCAAACTGCGATTGCCAGTGTGTGTATCTATGCACATAGCTCCAGTTGCATATATCTTAGAGCAGCTGCATCTTTTCCTGGGTTCCTGTGGACGCCTTTGCAGATGGCCAATAATCCTAGGAAAATAAACATTTGGTTTAGACTGCCCTCTGCAAATGTCACATTGTCCCAAGTTATATTTTGTCCTTTGGATCCAGGTCTCGGCACAACCGTTATGTGAATGTGATGCTGAAAGGGGTCTAAATAACTCAGAGTGCATTCCTCAAATATAGTAATACTCTATTTCTGGAGGACAATTTTACTTACAGATAACAAACAATAAATCATTGTCTTCTTGGTTCTTTTGCAGGGCCTAGACCAATCGTTCTATTGGTACATGGTTTGCTCTGGGAAGGGAGATGTTGGATTGCAAATCTTCCTAGCAACAGCCTGGGATTTTTTCTAGCAGATGCTGGCTATGATGTCTGGATATTAAACCTTAGAGGGACCACTTGGTCTAGAAGACACAAGGAATTTTCAATTGACCAGCAAGAATTCTGGGAATTCAGGTAAATTCCAAGGAGAATTGATAGTAAAAATATTTGTTGAAAGTCTACCAATTTGTTAGGAAAGGAGCTTTATGTAAATTAATGAATAATATTTGCATATTATATAAACCAAGTTTAAAATGGGTACAATAAATATTTATTCAAAAAACAAAGTCAGAAAGTAAAAATATATAAAAATGGAAAATAAGTCACCGGCTGTCATATCAGTAACAATTTTGAAATATGTGTACTGGTGAGGCATCAGGTTTTTAGTGACATGTTATTTTGTTTAACAATATATTTCCATTTTAGTTTTATTCCTTAAAAACCTTTTGGTTTTCTCAGCTCGCTGGCAGCTCTTCCAGGGCCTCCACCACCCATGAAGTTCCCCAAGTTATCTTAACAACCTGCATGTTCATTTAACAGTAACATCAGGAAAAGAAGGGGGTGAGGTCGTTAAACAAGCCTGTCTCATTTAACGGTTGTCATCATTTGTGACCATAATGAGCAAGCTTCCTTATGGTCGTAGGTTAAGGACTACATGTATTTATTTTTAATATGCATTTTTATAGCTTTTTTTAAAAAATCTTGATTTTATATCTGTTGTTTCTTTGATTGCTGTACACCCCCAAGAATCACTTGTGTGAAAGACGGTTATACAAATTTGATTAATATAATGATATGATATGATGTGACATGATATAATATAAAACCGTTAAAGGCCTACAACCACCATCATTGCTGATGGTGGTTTATATTGAGGTTTATATTTAAAAAATGGAAATTGCAATAGGTGTACACACACACACACACACACACACACACACCTGTTGCAATTTCCATTTTTTAAAATACCTCAATATAAACCGCCATCACCAATACTATTTGCCATATGCTCAGGTATACATTTTCCTGAGCATATCAACTGTCTACTATTTTTTTTTAATGAGGAAAACTACAATCTCTGTGGGGTAATTGGGATTTGACATTTTGCTGATGCCATGATCAGTAGACGTAATCAGGTGTTTTGACGTTAACATCCAGAGATGTAATATAAGCAAATAAAGGTGTGGGTTTTTTTAATGTATTTTTGTTTTTCAGTTTTCATGAAATGGCGATTTATGATGTACCAGCAACAATAAATTTCACCCTACAGAAAACAGAACAAGACGGTTTATATTATGTTGGCCATTCCCAAGGAACAGCATTAGGTAAATTAAGAATATAGTCCTGACAAAATTTTATAACAAAACTGTTTTTCTCAATTTTCTCTAAATAAAAATATCTCCTTTGGAGATTTGTAATTTGCAATATTATAAACTTGCTAACAAGTCTTTCACCATTCAAAGTATTTGCCTGGTTTCTTTGTTTCTTTTCTCTCTCTCTCTCTCTCTCTCTCCCCCCCCCACTTCCCTCTCTCTGTGTGTATATATATGTGTGTGTTTGTTTGTGTGTGTATATATATCAAGCTGATGAAGGGAGGAGAACTTGTGGCTCAGAGGTTAATACAACTGCCTAACATGCAGCCCAAGTTCGAATCCAAGTGATGAGAGCTAAATAGCTTGAAACAGATCCATACTAGTCTCCCTTTATTTCTTTATCAGCGAAATATATATATATATATATTTATTTGATTTATATGCTGCCCTTCTCCGAAGACTCAGGGCGGCTTACAATGTGTTAAGCAATAGCCTTCATACTTTTGTATATTTATACAAAACCAGCTTATTGCCCCCACAATCTGTGTCCTCATTTTACCTACCTTAGAAAGGATGGAAGGCTGAGTCAACCTTGAGCCTGGTGAGAATTGAACTTGCAGTAATTGCAGGCAGCTGGCAACTTAAGTGCTACTTTAACAGCACTTAGTCCACTGTGCCACCAGGGTCTTAAAAATTTATATATATATATATATATATATATATATATATATATATATATATTTATATGCTACCATATGTGGTAGTCATTCCCAACTGTAGGGGGCAGTGTTCATCTCTGTTTCAAAGTCGAAGAGCCAGCTCTGTCCAAAACGCCAAAGGCGCACAGAACGCTGTTACCTTCCCACCAAAGGTGGTCCCTATTTTTCTACTTGCATTTTTTATGTGCTTTCAAACTGCTAGGTTGGCAGAAGCTGGGACGAATAACGGGAGCTCACCCCATTACATGGCACTAGGCATTCGAACTGCTGAACTGCCAACCTAAGCGTCTTAGCCACTGAGCCGCCAACACACACACACACACACACACACACACACACACACACATATATATTCTTCAGCTCTGAAGAAGCTTCTTGGATGAGAAGTGAAACATCTTCAAAGAAAAACCAAAAAGTCCAGTTGCCTCTTGAAAAAGCTCCTTTGGGATAACATAATCAAATCAGCCTCTTGATTGACTCCATGTCCATCGGTGGTCCCCAGGCCCACTGACAAAGCCATGCTTTTAGAGCCTTTTGGAAAAGCAAAAGGGAATGATATTCCATAAAGAAGGAGCCACTACCCCTAAGGCCCTTTTTTGTTTTCCTACCAGATATATAACCCTAATAAATGGGACCCAAAACATATCCTGCCTTCCTGTTTTGATGGGTTAGGTGCATGTAATAGATGAGAGGCAGTCCTTCAAATAGCCTGGCCATGAGCCATGTACGGCTTTAAAGGTGATTACCAGCATCTTGAATATTATGTGGAAGCAAAATGGCAGTCAGTGCTTAAGTCTAGGCTTATGCAAGACTCTTTGGATTGCTGAATTCTGAACTAACTAAAACTTCCAGATACTCTTCAAGGGCAGTCCCATATAATGTGTATTACAATAGTCCAAACAGGAGGTGACCAGGGTATAAGTGAGAAGGGCATAGTGATCCAGGAATGGGCATAGCTGGTGGACAGCTCAAAGTTGTGCAAAGATGCTCCTAGCCACAACTGCCAACTGCTCCTACTTGATCAGGTGTCACCAATCCAGGGGAACCCCCAGATTATCCCCAAATGAATAACCTTTTAACCCCAGTCTGGGTATTTCTAAAGAAATTGTTCTACCCCAAGTGAAACAAATGTGTGGTAGGGAAAGAATTTCTCAAAACGAAAAATAAGATTCACTTACAGTATAAGCACTACTAAAAGAAGTTTTATCATGCAATCTTAAAGTTTTAACCCTTCCTTGCTTTTTTAAGGTTTTATTGCTTTGGGGCTCCTGCCCTACCTCTCTGACAGAATAAAGCTCATTATAAGCATCGCACCCCCCTACACCATGCAAGATGTTCGTGGAACATACGCTGTCCTAGGAAAAATTCCAGATGGACTTAGAGAAGTAAGTCACTTGCTCTACTTGTATGGTATCAATCTCTAGCTCTAGATGACTAAAAGTGCCTGATTTTAACCCCCACCTCACAACCATGTATGTCATGCCGTATGTCAGGCTTATTATTAATAAACAATACTGAATATTAATAGAAACTTGACAATCCATGACCTATTGGGTTAAGGGTGACTGGTATGGCACAAACTCCAAAGGGACTGGTGGAAAACTTGCACCTTGACTTCTAGGAAGGTGTCAGAGAACATTGTAACTGAGGATCAAAGGTCATAGTTTCAGAGACATTTACTTGTCTAAATAGAGAAACAATATCCATGAATTGGAAAAAAAGAAAAAATGGAATAAGATGAAATATACTGCTAATAATTAAAAAGATGAGGGGAAATTTTGAGAAATATACTTGATAAATGAAAGATCAGGGTTGCCTGGATTCCATAGTGGAAAATATAAAATTGAAAATGAATACAGCAATAAAGAGGGGTGAAGGAAGGAGAAGAGAGATGGAAGAGAAGAGGAAGGAGAGAGAGGGGAGGAAGAGAAGGGAGGAAGGAAGGGAAGGGAAATTAGAGTAGGAGAAAGGGTAAGAGAGGGAGGAAGAGAGGAGGAGAAGGCGAAAGGAAGGGAAAGTAGAGAGGAGAAAAAGAGGAGGGGAAGAGAAAGTAAGAAGGAAAGAAAAGAGAGAGGTGGTAGGTTTGAGGAGAAAGATTGCTGTACAATAAAAAAGATGAAATGGAAGAATAAAGGAGGAGGAGAGATTTTGGCAAAAACTGTAATTGAGTAAAATGTATTTGAATTTAATTAATTGTATAAAATACGATATGGCCAATACTTTGTTCAAAAAAGATGTGGATGAATGTGGTGGTAAGGGGGGACCAATAAAACTTGTTTTTTAAAAAAAGAATTGGGGGGAAAAAAGCAGTGGGAATGGAAGCGACAACTTCCAACTTTCAGTCAATTTCCTCAATAGATTTCATTGTGGAAAGCTGGCAATGAGCAAAAACTTCCCTTCCCTTCCCTTCCCTTCCCTTCCCTTCCCTTCCCTTCCCTTCCCTTCCCTTCCCTTCCCTTCCCTTCCTGCAGGTAAATGACTTCTGCTGGATGGGGGAAGGAGGGAGGATTGCTTGAGCGGCTAGTAAATTGCCATGGAATATTAAAAACAAGAATCAAATAGCCGTAGCAGCGGGCAGAAGCATTGAAGCAGATGTAGCACTGAAGCAGTCAGAACTTTTCCAGTTTTCATTCTCTCTGGCGTAACGGGGCCAGACATTCTGTAAATTAGCCCAGTATATTTGTTGCCAAGGTTTTGTCCTGTGATACAACATTTTGTCTAATTAAAGGTTACACACAAAACAATTTGAGTAGTATATAGATAAAACATTGAATATTTGGAAAGCATGTGATGGAAGAATTCTTTTCAATAAGTTCTGCAGAACCTCAGTATCGCAAAAGGATATTTTTTCTGAGCACTTGAAAGTAGCATTGTACCTAGGTCAATTCACAAACAAAAAATTATATTACTGTGATTTATATCTGTGATTATATATACCATGAGCAGAACTGAAAGATTTTTTTTAAAAATTCCAGATAAAAACATAGAAACAAGGAAAACTGGCAAAAAAGTACCTAATAGTCCATCTAGTCTGCCTTTAAGATATCTGTTTTTTGCTTTCTTTCTGTCTTTCTTTTTATTTATTTATTATTTGTAATCATTTTTATATTTTAATCATTTTTGTTTTATTTTTATTTTTTGTTGGATAATGGACATGTTTATCCCAAGCTAGTTTAAACTCATTTACTCATGATTTACCCACTACCTCCACTGGAAGGTGGTTCCAAGCTTCCACTTTCTGTGCTCCCCCCCCCTCCCTCTGATAGAGTAAAGCAATTGGAGAAAAAGGGACTATAAGTGAGTAAGCTGTTTTTTCTTTTACACATCAAAAGCAATGCAATCGTGTCAGCATCATGGATTTGGGAGCCACAGCCATGTTACACCAACACCTTAAAGACATTCAAACATTTGAAAGAATGGTGCAGATTGGAGAAAGTATTTCCAGAATGTAAGGTAAAATGTTGGCATAGTGTGCCTGCAGTTCCCAGACTTGGGCTGCCAGCATGATCACATTCCTTTTGATGTGTACAAGATGGTTAGCAGCAGTAGTGAAATCCAAAAATTTTCCTTACCGGTTCTGTGGGCGTGGCTTGGTGGGCATGACTTGGTGGTCATGTAACTAGGTAGGCATGGCCAACTTGACGTCACTCACATTACTCACCGTTAGAGCCAGGAATTGTCATGGATTGAGTAAAACGTGGTGAAAATCACTTAACAATGCTCTTGCTTAGCAACCAAAATTTTGGGCTCAATTGTGGTCGTAAGTCAAGGACTATCTCTGCCTTCCACTGCATGACAGCCTTGTCCTAGTAAACCCCTTCTCCTTTCTGGCAGTTTTCCTCCCTGTTAGAGGCACCAAAATAATCCAGACAATGTAAGGTTTCCTGCTTCTCTCTCTTTCTCTCCCTTCCTCTTTCTTTCCCTTTCTTTCTTTCTTTCTCTTTCTCTCTCTCTCTCTCTCTTTCTTTCTTTCTTTCTCTTTCTTTCTTTCTTGTCTCTCTCTCTCTTTCTTCTCTCTCTCTCTTTCCCTTCCTTCCTCTTTCTTTTGGCAGTAGGAAAAGGAAGAAAGTGCTCCAGGGCGGGTGGCCTGGCCCAGAAGCAGCGTGTCCCCTGGATGCGGGCACCAGAACCTGAGGTAGAGGAGAAGGCAAGCAGGTGACAGTCTTGCCATGTCCCCCTGAGGCGGCTTCTCAGCCGAGCGCAGCGGGTCTCTCCCCCCCTCCCCCGCCACCACCAGCATCAGCCTGACCTTCTAGATCCTCCACCAGTGTATTCAGTATGCCCATCATCCCAATGGAGCCAGTGCATTGGGAAGGCTGATGATAGGCGGCCCTTGGTGGAGACGTAGTCGCTGCTCTGGGGCTGAGAGGGGTGGTGGCAGTGGTGCTCTGGGAGGGCAGGCGGATGTCCTGGTGCTGCCCATGCAATGTGCATGTGCAACAGCCCTGAGACATCCGCCTGCCCTCCCAAAGCACTGCCTTCACCGTTCACTTTTGCTTTGTGCCAGGAGAAGGAAGAGAGTGAATGGTGGCACCACGGTGGTGCTTCAGGAGGGCAGGCGGATGTCCCAGGGCTGCTGCATGTGGACCACTGGGACATCCGCCTGCCCTCCCGTAGCACCACTGCCAACGACGTCACCTCTCTTAGCCCCAGAGCAACGGCTGCATCTCCACCAAGGGCTGACCACCCATCCACTGGCTGGGCAGGGCTGGACTCCAACCTCGGAAAGCAAGCGGGCATGGGGGACTGCCAGGAAGGCTGCATGGAAAGCAGGCAAGCATGGCAGGGCTGCAGGGAAGGGAATGGGATGCTAGCTCCCTTCCCCATGGCTGTGTGGCCCTGGCATGCTTGCCTGCCTTCACAAGCTGGCCACGGGGATGCCGGGAAGGCCACGTGGAAGGCAGGCAATTTGCAGAATTTGCAAATTTTACAGTGCAAAATTGTGCATATATGTGAAAAAGATCAGATGACAGAAATCTAGAGAATGACTTCGAATGATAATGCTAATATGGGGAAGGTAAAATTCATGTTGGAATAAGGAGGAATGTGCTTGGAATTGCAAAATTACTTTCTTTTCACAGGCCATTTTTATTTTACAGACAATATGGGGCACTAAACAATTTTCCATTTCTAATGAGAGAATAAAATCCTTCATGGTCTATGCATGCAGCTATCCACTGATTGACCACCTTTGCCTACAAAACATTTTCCTTACGGGAGGATATAATGAGAAAAACTTAAATGTGGTAAGTAAGCTCTATTTTGATTTTCTACAAAGATACAAATGAGGCAGACCAGGTCAGGAAAATAGTCCATAGGAAGACTAGAACTCTACTTTAAAGGCCGTGTCTGTCAATCTTGGTGACTCCCAGAATTATTTCTACCAGATTCGGTAACAGCTTCGTTCCCTATGCCATCCATCTGGTAAACTCACAAGATTCGTTTTTCTTGCCATAAACATGTAAATTTCCAAACTAGACTGTGTTGTTTCTCTGTGTCATATAATATATGTGGGTATATACATAAATTTGTATTTATTTGTCTGTCTGTCTGTCTGTCTATCTATCTTGTCATGTTTATGTAGTATAAAATTGGAAGTGGTGACCCTTTAAGAGCTATATACAATGAAATTTCATTTTTAATGTATGCCAATTACTGTACATTCAAAGTGACAATAAAGTTATTCTATTCTATTCTATTCTATTCTATTCTATTCTATTCTATTCTA
>WNWU01000021.1:540197-556849 GCA_012654045.1 Ptyas mucosa
ATTCCATTCCATTCCATTCCATTCCATTCCATTCCATTCCATTCCATTCCATTCCATTCCACTCCACTCCACTCCACTCCACTCCACTCCACTCCATTCCATTCCATTCCATTCCATTCCAGGTTGAGAAACACTGCTTGAAAGTCTGCCTATGTTATTACCTGTCCTCTTTTACATCCCAGAGAGTCAAGGGGAATTGAAGGAATCATTCTTTCTCATACATGCATTTGCTGTTTTTCTAATAGCTACTAGCTGCTTTCTCCAATGTCATCATCATGCCTCCTTATAAGAGAGGAAGAAATAAAAACAAAAAAAGAAATATATATATAGTGTGCGAAGAGCATGAAATCTTATTCATTAAACTAGGACATTTGCTTCTTCTAGTTTGAAGACATCCATTCTCCTACAGGTAGTCTTTGTTTAGAAACCACAATTCAGATCAGCAACTTGGTGTTAACCAAAGCAGTCACTAGATCTGTCAAACTCACAGCCCACAGGGCAGATGCATCGCGCACTAGCCACTCTCATGCCCAATTTAGCGAAGGGGAAAAAAGTTGTGATATGTCACATGATGATGGTGCGACAATGGGAGTTTGACACCCCTGACTAGGTGAATTTACGATTGTACTTAGTCTTACTTCAGGTTTTTTTTTTACTTTATATACCTGCAAAGGTCCTAAATGCAATGGTTGTCATAAAGTTGCTTTTTCATCAAACAATGTCACTAAATGAGGCATTGTTAAACAATGTATTTACCAGAGATGGGCTGCTGCCAGTTCGGACCAGTTCACCTGAACTGATTGTTCAGATTCTGCATAGTTCGGAGAACAGGCAAATCATACCACTGGCTGGCCCTGCCCCACCCATTTTTTGGGCTGTTTCCAGCCATTTTCAGGCCATTTTTGGGCCGACTTTGGCTGGAAAATGGCCTGAAAATGGCCCAAAAACAAACCATTTTTCAGGCCATTTCCAGGCCCTTTTTACAGCTAAAAACGGTCCAAAAAACAGCCTGATAACAGCCCCAAAAAAAGGCCTGAAAACAGCCCAAAAAGCTGGCTGCAAGAAGAAGAGAAGCCAGATGAGCTGGACCCAGATGTGTCCCGGGTCCCCTTGTCCCAGAAGCAGCAACCTTGCACTCTTCCCTTCTCTGCTAACCCCCTTCTTCACATCGACCAGCAACAGAGATGGAGAGGAAGGAGCGGGTGGCATTTCTGTGTGCTCCCGTTTCTTTATGGCACTCTCCCCTCAATGCTAGTGGCCGCCACTGCCCTATTCTCCCTCTCTGTCTCCACTGCTGGGTGATCCTGTGTGAAGAAGGGGGCTAGAAGAGAGGGGGGAGTGCGAGGTTGCTGCTTCTGGGATGAGGGGACCCAGGAAGCGTCTGAGTCCAGCTTACCCAGCTTGTCTTCCTCTTGCAACCAGTTTCCCAGTCTAGCTTGATGCATTCTCTGTCTCTATCTCTCTCTCTGTCTCTGTCTCTGTCTCTTTCTCTCTCTCTCTCTCTCACACACACACACACACACACACAAACAGGTTGGATCTTTCTTTCCTCCCCCCACCATCACCGTAGACCCCTGGATTCCCTCCCCAACCCTGCCTGTCCCTGACAGGTACCACCCACACAGGTGACACAAGGGGTTGGCCACGCCCACTCAGTCACATGACCCACCCAGCCATGCCCAACCACCCACCCTGTCATTATGGCAGAGAACTGGTTGTTACCTCTGGCATTTACATTTTATCACTCTAATGACTAGAGCGCAGAATCTTGAAATAATTGTTTTCAGGCAAGCAGTTTCCTTATGTAGGAAAAGTTAATTCTTAGAAATATATGTGGCTACAATAATTGCTAAAATGTTTACAAGAGGTACCTTCTGAGAAACGTTGACACCATAAGCCAAAAATTATAGTGTTGGTTGGAGGGAGAAGTGAGGTAATAGTCAGCAAAGGATTAAGAGCCAAAGTAATGGCCTCTTTCAACAATAGTACAGTAAAATATATAGTAAAATATATTGCATTGGCTTAATTGTCTGCTTATTTACATGTAGAAGTGGGACACTTCAGTAGATATTCTCTAAGGATAAAAGAAAATAATGAGGCTGTGCAAAGAGATTGGATTCAGTGAAGAGCTGTTCAAACCAACTATTCAAGGCAAAGAGCCTGATCTGGACCACTGCATCAAATAAATTGGCCCCCAATAGATTCAAAAGCTCTATAACGTATCTGTTACAGCACTACATCTTCTGTTCCATATACTGAGAACATTGATGTAATTGGTTCTCCCCAATCAATCAGACTGAGCCAAAGTCAATGTATAGACCAGTGATGGCTAACCTTTTTGCCATCACGTGCCAAAAGCGTGGGGAGCGTGGAGGGATTGTGTGCGTGCCCACACCCATAATTCAATGATACCCCGCACCCCCGGGCATGTGCACGTGACCCCCTATGCTACCCCCAATTTTGGCACATGATGGCAAAAAGATTAACCAATCGGCCCAATAGGCCCGGTAGGCCTATTATTTGCCTTCCCCAGACTCCAGAGGCTTCCTTGGAGCCTGGGGAGGGTGAAAACAGCCTTCCTCACCGCCCCAGAGGCCCTCCGGAAGCCAGAAACGGCCCATTTCCTGACTTCTAGTGGGCCTGGAAGGCCCAAATATCAGCTGGCCAATGCGCACATGCGGGCTGGAGCTGAGCTAGGGCAACGCTCACGTCCCCACAGATATGGCTCCGCGTGCCACCTGTGGCACCCATGCCATAGGTTTGCCATCACGGGTATAGACCCTCAGCTGAGCAACAGAAACTCAAGGTTTAGTAGGGGAAAAGTTATTACGAACAGGCATTTTTAAAGGCATGTAACAGCAGATTACATATAGATCTCAATTCCTGGCAAATAGATGGGGAAGAAATTGAGGTAATGACAGATTTTATTTTCTTGGGCTCCAAGATCACCACAGATGGGGATTGCAGCCAAGAAATTAAAAGATGCTTGCTCCTGGGGAGGAAAGCTATGGCAAATCTAGACAGCATACTAAAAAAGCAGAGACATCACCCTGCCAACAAAACTCTGTATATTCAAGGATATGGTTTTCCCAGTTGCCATGGATGTCTGTGAAAGTTGGACCATAACAAACACTGAGCGCCAAAGAATTGAGGCCTTTGAACTATGGTGCTGGAGAAAACTCCTGCGAGTCTCTTGGACTGCAAGACAATCAAACCGGTCAGTCCTAGAGGAGATCAACCCTGACTGCTCTTTAGAAGGCCAGTCCTGAAGATGAAACTCAAATACTTTGGCCATCTAATGAGAAGGAAGGATTCACTGGAGAAGAGCCTAATGCTGGGAAAGATTGAGGGCAAAAGAAAAAGGGGATGACAGAGAACGATGTGGCTGGATGGAGTCACTGAAGCAGTAGGTATGAGCTTAAATGTATTCCAGAGGATGGTAGGGGAGGAAGGCCTGGAGGAACATTGTCCATGGGGTCGCGGTGGGTCGGACACGACTTCGCAACTAACAACAACAACGGTTGTGTGCAACTTATTTTTGAAAATTGAAGGAACAGATTTTTGCTCATTTGTTTATATTTTACAAGAGTGTAAAACTAAAAGAATCCTTTCATATATACCCTCAGAGTAAAAATGTAAATTCATTTTCTTTTTCAGTGTCGAGCAGATGTATATGCTGGGATTAATCCTGATTACTCATCTGTAAAAACTATGAATCACTGGAGCCAGGTACAGTATGACTTTGATTTGTTAGTTAATTTTAAGACAAATCCAAATTGAGATATCAGTGTTTTATATTAAGCAAATGGTTGGTATGGGTACAACTACATTACCACAAATGTTTGTTTGTTGGTCATGTAGTTTTAAAATTATTTTTTTACTTTTCTATATTTTTTATAAAATGTCTTATAAAGAATCTTATTACTGCATTGTGGGATTCCTTGGTCTAGGAACATGGCTATCTAAGATCCTCCTTGCAGCTCCCAGATATAGTATCAAATATGAAATTGTTTGATTTTTGACTTTTAAAAGAAAACAAAACTGGTGCCAATGCATGTCTCCACTTTTAGTGATTTCCTGGGAAATCCAAATAAGATAATAGAAGAAACACCTGATTATTAAAGAAGTGGTTTTTCTATTAACAATTAAATGGTTTTTGCAGAAAACAAATGCTTAGCATGAGTTCTATACTTACATCAAGGAACTCTTGTTTGCTGACCCTATCCAAGTAGAGAGGCCACTAAGGGTAAGTTACATCTATTCCTTCCCAGTTTATTCACCTCTTTTTCCAACCACCTGATTCTCAGGTGATATCCAACCAAACACTTAAAAATATAATGAAATGCAGCAGTGAATCTATAATAAATGTAATAAACATCATCATAATACTACTACCTTGATGTGCTTGTGGGGCTTATGTGCTCTGAGCAGGATGAGAGTTATGCCAGAAGTTCAACCACACTGGACCATACTAAGGAACCATCAAAAAGTGTCTCTCCCATAAAAAATATAATGAGCTGTAATTTACAAATCCATACTGGATTGGTCATTACCCAGAATATCAAAGACAACACTAAGTGTTAGAGTTCTTGGATATCTGGCAACAAATGGGTTACAGAACTCAGGACTGTTGGCTGGCAAACCAAGGCTAGCAGCTACAAGATTACTGGAAGAAAAGTTGTTTACTCATCACAAATATACAAAGCTGAAAACCAAGAAGTAATAAACTATTATTACAAATCAAATCCAACAAGAACAGGATCGCAGAAAAGAATTCACCAGTTCTGAAAAGAATGATATCAACAGAACAGAAGCTAGCAGATCAATGCTGATTTATAATATCAAATAAAATATTCACAGAAGGAGAATGGGAATAACTGAAAAACTCTACGCAAGGCAAAGAAATCAAGGAGAAATAGCTCAGACCATGGAGGCAAACTAAGGGCAGTTGACAGTAGAGGGAGGTAGCATATTTATTCATTCATTTTCATTAAATCCCAAACCAGGCACCCTCTCTTCTGGTTTCCCCTCAGAAAAATCAAAGTCCTCCAACCGAAAAGAAGAATTAAAAGAAAAAATACATATCATATAGAACAGCACAAAAACTACAGGATAAAGTTCCCTGCATTGATGCTTTTTCCAAAGAAACAGCTAGCGCTAGCATTCAAAGAAGCCGACAAAGTAATATCAAATATAAGCACCAACTCACTCCAAAGAAATAAATGTACACATCTGCAGTTATAATTGAATATCTTGGATGCAAAATCAATAAACAAGAAAAAGTCAATAATACAAAAGCAATAAAGAATCTGGATTAAGAGGATCATTACAAAAACTAGGGCATCCTTCAAGCTGACATCATCAAGTCAAGCTATTTAGTGGTCAATACATCAGAAGAGTGAAAAAGATCTTAATTCTTCTTTTTTTTTTATTGAAAAGTTTTACAAGGAAAATTTCCAAACATTTTCTCCCCCCCGCCCCCAATCCCCCCTCCCTCATCACATTTTTACATACATTTATATAGCTTTTTTTCCCCAACCCATCCAACCCTCCCCTCCCCTCCCTAGATCTCCCAAAGCAGAAACAGGGTATTGCAATGATAAACATATGCAAAAATATGCTAACACACTGTAAAGTTCAAAATTTCCCATAGCTCCTTTAACTCCCCTTATTTAAATTCATTAACCTCCCTAAAAATATTACAAACATTAAAGAAAAAAGAAAAAAGAAGAAAAACCTAACTGAATATCCTTCCCAAATTCTCCAGCACATTCTTTTTCAACATCTATAGTAAAACCATCGTTATTATTCATGCTTTTTACTTATTAGTTATACATTTAAAATAAAAAAACCCTAAACTTTTTAAATCTAAGATCGTTTCTATTAATATAAGTTCAACACAAACACTATTCATTTACAACATTTCTATAATAAAACTAAAATTGTTATCCATCCTTTTTTGTTAAAATTAAACATTTTAAAAACCTTAAACTTTTTATCTCATAAAATCATCAATAGGGCTTAAACCATTTCTACTAATATAAATTGAAAACTTTCTGAAAAGTGTCCTTCAAGTTTTTAATTAACCATTATAGTACCTTCAAACATTTAAAAAGTTATCATTTTTGTGTATAAAATATCCTTGCTTTAGAACAGTGCTTCTCAATTATTTTCTGTCATGCCCCCGTAGGAAGAAGAAAACATTTTTCGCGCCCCCCGCACGACTGTAAATAGTATCATTATTAGAAAAAGGTCTGTTCTCCTTGAAAGGGAGGAGCATGCGCAATCACATGTACTGGCTTAATGCTCACTATCGATGCAAATGTCAGCAGCGGTAGCCCGATTTCTTTAGCAAGTTTGATTAATTGGGGCAGCATTATGTTTCACAGGAGAAGGTCATTGTCAGTCATTTGAGCATCAATTGGGCGCACATCCGTCGGGCAACAAAGTAAGTGTGGACGGACGTCCCACACTAAAGATGGCTCCGACAGGCTTGTGTCACAAGGGTTTTGGACAGCCAATCAGATGCCGAGGTCAAACGCGCCCCCTTTTACGGAGCCTCGTGCCCCCCCGGGGGCGCGCCCCACTATTTGAGAAGCACTGCTTTAGAATAACCTTTAAAGACTACCAGTTTAGTTAGGCTTTCTCTTCTTCTTCTTATATTTCTTCCAATCCATCCTTTTCCATAATTCTTTCAACATTACTCCTACCCCTCCTCTCTTTTTTAAAAGTTTCTTAAGCTTAAATTGAGGTTGATGTGTCATGAGAACTCGTTTTCCTTTAATAGTCTTTTTCTTTGGCTTAAACCTGAAGCCCACATTTTGTCCTTTCTTGCTTGCGAAGTCCAGCAATTTACCCCTTTGTTTGTAAAGCCACGAGTTTTTGCCAAATAGTTTCTCCGCTTGTAGTGATAAATCCAGTTCTAACTCTTCTGTTAGGTGAGTGGAAGTGTCTGGCAAAACCTCTAGTTCCATTGTTCCTTCCTGCAGTTCGGTCCCAACCAGCTGTTTTTCTTCCAAACTGTTCTGATTGGTTTCATCTTTTATCTCCAATTCCTCCAGTTCCTCCACGGAATCATTATTATCCCTCCAGTTAATTTTTTGAGGAGTTCTTTCAAATAAAACCAAAATGTTAGGAACAAGAGAATCCAAAAGTTCTTGAAAAATTTCTGCAAACACGCCTTTTTCTGATTTACCAAGCAATACTCCAGCAGATCCAGTGTCAGCCATATTTCAACTTGTACTTATTCAACTATCAAGCAAAATCCATATATTAACCATACAGTCTAAACAGCAAACTTATTTAAAATCAGTATCCAATTCTTTTTTCATTCCTCTTCCACTTTATAGTATAATCCGGTAGCTCTGTCTCTGTTGCAAATGTTAACAAGCACTAACAAGCACTAATGATCACATTCACTTGTAAATTTCCTGCACACCCTCAGGTGCCATTTTCCCCTTTGTTTCAAACGGAGTTAAAGATTTTCCCTTTTTCATTACTCTTCTCCTGCTCTGCTAAGCCAGCTCTTAAGATTTTCTTCAAAAAAATTTCTTAAAATTATATTACCAAAAAATGCTTTAAAATTGCACTGCTGGGGTGGTTGCGGCTTCTTGCTCTACATCTAGCAGAGTCGTTCCGGGTCTGGAGCTGCTTGGCTGGTTTCTGGGGAGTTCCCACAGTTCGCACCCCAGAGTTTTCTCTGGGGGGCTTTGGGAAACTCTACCCCCACCAGCCTGTTCTTCACTCTCCCCTTTGCCCGGGGAGAGCCTTTTCAAGTCTCCCGACAGCGTTGGCCAGCTGTTCAGGAGGCTTTTACAGATCCACGGAGCGGGTGCCCATGTCGGGGCGTCTTCAAAGCTTTCGCGGCGCCACCGGAAGTCGATTTTAATTCTTCTTAAACTCCAAAATCAATAGAGGAAATTCCATTTATTCATTCATTCATCATCCATCCATCCATTCATTTATTTATGACAGTTTATATAGCCACCAATTCATTTTCAGTGGCTCTGGGCAGCTTACAAAGATACAAAACCTAATAAAAAGAAATAACCGTTCCCTCCACTCACACCCTCACCCCCATCCACCCACCCCGGTAGTTGCTGCAAGATTTCACTGACTGATTACAAAGAACAGCAGGACAAAGTAGCAACAAGGGTGCACTGGAAGATCTACAAGAAATGCCATTAACCTGCAACCAACAACCGGTGGGAGCACAAAATATACAAAGTAAAAGAAAACGAAGAAGCTAAAGTGCTCAGGGACTTTAGAATTGAAACAGATAAGTACCTGCCACATCACAGGCTTAGCAACTGTCAATAAGAAAGACAAAAAAGTCTGGATAATGGGTGTGGCAATACCTGGAGACAGCAGACTAGAAGAGAAAGAATTGGAGAAGATGACAAAATACAAAGACCTGCAAATAGAAACACCCTGCGATATTATCCATTAACTAAACTCTGGCTAAAAATGCCAAATCCAGTTTAAACATGTAGCTCAGTGGGTCTCAACCTTCCTAATGCTGCGACCCTTTAATACAGTTCCTCATGTTGTGGTGGCCCCCAACCATAAAATTATTCCTAAAACCATTGAAAATATGTGTTTTCGGATGGTCTTAGGCGACCCCTGTGAAAGGGTCATTCGACCCCTAAAGGAGTCCCGACCCACAGGTTGAGAACCACTGATCTAGTTGAATGTGCAATGAACCATAATTAGAAAATTATAAAAATAGAAAATTAGAAATTAATTAGAAAATCTGCACATTAACAAAAAAATTCCATCTGTTGGTTACAAAACGCCACACTCCTCAGACCCCATTATATACTAGGTGAATACGTTATGACATTCTAGGTTCCTGGGAAGAACTTGATGAGTTTCAAGCTACCAGCTAAAGAACTGGCAGCTGTTATTTCACATTGTTGTTTATATAATAATAGTAATACAAACTAAGACAATATTAATACATGTTAACAATTAAAATATGCTAAAAAGTTAGAAATCTGTTTCCTATTATACTGTATACTGTATAACGAGCCTGAGTGGCGTAGCAGGCTAATCCCTCCTATTAAGGCAGCATTTAACATCCAGCTGCCTGCAATTACTGCGAGTTCTAATCTCACCAGGCTCAAGGTTGACTCAGCCTTCCATCCTTTCTAAGGTGGGTAAAATGAGGACCCAGTTTGTGGGGGCAATAAGCTGACTTTGTATAAATATACAAAAAGTATGAAGGCTATTGCTTAACGCATTGTAAGCCGCCCTGAGTCTCCGGAGAAGGGCGGCATATAAATATAAATATAAATAAAAAATAAAAATAAAAAAAAATAAAGCTAAGTTATAAAGCTAACAAAGGTGACTATTTTGTCTGATTTTGTTTTAAACTCCCGAGTTGCATTAATGTTTCTTGTTTCTTTCTGGTTATTATAAGATATGTTTCTATTGTTTGTTTTTATTGTACTTGAGAGATAAGCAATTGTAGGAAGAAATATCCTTCTGGGTTCTGCTCCAAGTGGGGAAAAAGACACTGGAAACATGGAGACTGCTTGGAAAGATGATTTAATGGTGGAACTCATTAAACACATGGCTTGAGTTCCTGAACAGAAAAGGGGGCAGATACAGCGAGTCTTCGGGTTTTATGCTCTCTCTGGCTTTGAACTTCCTGGGCCCAGAAAGAGTATCCTGATTGGTTGTCAGACTTCCAGGAGGTGGGGGTCTTAGCTAGCCTTGCTGGCTGATGTAATCTTCCCAGGTGCCATGTGCTGAGTTTCGTCCTAGATGGGTCCCATTGTCTTGCAGATGAGGTCCATTGACAAAGATTAAGTTTCTGCCTCTGGCCCATTAACAAAAGGGTGGGGGCAGGAAGGTGGGAGGCAGGAAGCTGCTTTTCTTTAAAAACATGCTTCTCCATTTCTCACACAGGGAAACATAATATTCTGCCTTTTTAATATTTCCCAAAATATTTCATTCTTCTAGGAAAGGGTGGGTGCTAACTTCCTACAATTACATAAATTTGATTTTAAAAATAAATATGATTAAATCAAGGCTACGTAGAAACATATGGCTCCATTTTGACATTTTTACAATATAAATAAATTTTCAAAATCTTGGAGGAAATAATTTCTAGAAAACATTATTTCACTATACTTTATACCGGGGTGGGCTGCTGGGGGTTCGCAGGGGTTCAGGAGAACCTCTAGCTAAGATTCTGTACAGTTCAGAGAACTCCCAAATCCCACTCCTGGCTGGCCCCATCCACCTCGCTCCGCCCCTCCAAGGAGTCCCCACGCAGCCTGTTTTGGATGCAGGTAAGTGCAGGGCAAGCACGGAGGCTTGGAGAGGGTGAAAAATGGGCCTACCGGAAGTTTCTGAAACGGGCCCATTTCTGGCCTCCAGAGGGCCTCCAGACCCTGGGAAGGCCATTTTTACCCTCCCAGAGGTTCAAGGAAAGCCTCTGGAGCCCAGGGAGGGCAAAAACACCCCTATGCCATGGTGCAGGATGTTGACTAGGCCACGTCCACCATGGCCACCCCCACCCAGCAACTGGGCAGAGAACCCCTGGCTAAAAATTTTGGAAGCCCATCCCTGCTTTACACCATGTGGAAGTCTGTTCCAAGGCAGAGTAAAGTACTTCTTGTTTCCAAAGTAGTTTTCTTTTTTATTTAAGATTTCACATTACATTTGGATTAGTTCCTTTTATGAATTTTGCATATATACTATTTTAAAATTTATTCTCTGTGATATGTATTTAGTAAAATACAATCAGAAATAGTAAAATAGTATTTTCTCTTTCTATAAAATTGCAGTTGAAAAATATTGTGCATACATCTGTACATCTCTCTTGCTAATATTTTTAATATTAATATTTCAAAACTAATGTTTTAATTGTGATTGTTTTCTTTTTAGGTTATACGTTCTATGGAATTTAAATATTATGACTATGGTTATAAGAACATAGAAGTATATAATATGGTAAGAAAAAGTAGATGGTGATAGGAATTCGACATTTTTTTAAAAAATTGCTAATTAAATAGTGTTGGTTTCCTATAATTTAATCAACAGCTATACAAATTTCCAAACTAAAAATGCAAAATTAGCTGAAATGTGACTTATATAAGTTTATATATGAACACATGTAGATTTTTGTATTCTTTCATTTTGTGTGGCGAAGGAGTAACTATCCATCTTTCTGAAAATATTATTTTCTCCTCACAGAGGACACTTGTAACCCCAAGGTGGAGCTTCAAGTAAGCAGAGTCCAAATTCTCACTTTGACCATATAATTTCTCTCAGTCTGCTCTTCTTTCCTGTATCTCAAAGCCAGTGAAAACTTTGTTCTTCCCTGCCCTGATTTGGATTCAAGAAGACCTATTGGGTATTTAAGTGGCAGTAACATAACACAGTAAATGTGGATGCCTCATATCAGCATAGAACTGGAGGATGACAGCAAACCCATAGCAAAAGCAATCCATGAACAAAAAATATAGTGGTAACCAGGGGTGGGCTGCTGGGGGTTCACAGGGGTTCAGAAAAACCTCTAGGAAAGATTCTGTACAATTCGGAGAACCCCCAAATCCCACTCCTGGCTGCCCCGCCCCCACCCTCCAAGGAGTCCCCACGTGGCCCATTTTGGATGTAGGTAGAGTGCAGGGCGCACACAGAGGCTTCGGGAGGGCAAAAAAATGGGCCTACTGGAAGTTTGGGAAGGCCGGAAACGAGCTTGTTTCCACCTCCAAAGGGCCTCCGGATCCTGGGAGGCCATTTTTGCCCTCCCGGAGGCTCGACAAGAACCTCCGGAGCCTGAGGAGGGCAAAAATGCTCCCCCCACCGTGGTGCAGGAGGCCGACTAGGCCACACCCACCATGGCCATGCCCACCCAGCAACTGGGCAGAGAACCCCTTGCTAAAATTTTTGAAGGCCACCCCTGGTGGTAACTCCATTTTCCAGCCACCAGTGGGTCTTCCTGGCTACTTCTCCTTAACTACAGTACAGGAAGAGAAAGCATGCTACTTCTGTCCACATTCCAGGCCTATGGATGAACTGATATCCAATAGAACTAAAAGCAAAGGAAGCATAGGGCCCATAACAGTAGATCCAGTTGTAACCTTAACACAAAACTAATGGTGCATTTCTAGAGAAGGATTATATGATCTCTTGTTAAATTGCATACTCCAAATACCTTCAAGGGTTTAATGGGGAAGTAGGCTAAATCTAACACAGAGGTCATATCGTAAGTACCCACCCCACCCCACGGCTGGTGAATAGGGCAGGTGGGGGCTCAGAAACAGACATTCTCTGCTATAACTCTCCTCTCTTGGAACTTCTTCTCTGAGCCCAAAGATGGCTCCATTGTTGACAAAAGATTTGGAAAACTGTTAAAATGCAGCTTTTCTGAATAACCTGCAGGGACGAAGGAACAATGTTGAATGATTCACAATGGTATTTTTTTCCAGGTAAAATGAGAATTGTACTTCCATTACCATTTATTTTAAATTATCTAGATTAATTATCTAGATTGTTAAGATAAGCTCTTGATAATCAATCAATCTCACACAAAACAACAATGCCATATTTCTTTACAAAAGACTTCCGATCTTCTCTTCTAAATAAATTTTCCAGTCTAGTTAAACTTCAGTATCCTGAAAGAGCCCCAGACATTTTCCATGGCTTAATTAATACTAACATAACATTTAGCAATAGCAATAGCAATAGCAATAGCACTTAGACTTATATACCACTTTACAGTGCTTTACAGCCTTATCTAAGCAGTTTACAGGGTCAGCATATTGCCCCCAATAATCTGGGTCCTCATTTTACCCAC
This sequence comes from Ptyas mucosa, assembly GCA_012654045.1. NCBI lineage: Eukaryota > Metazoa > Chordata > Lepidosauria > Squamata > Colubridae > Ptyas > Ptyas mucosa. Next base: position 553,009 of record WNWU01000021.1, read on the forward strand.
CTTGGAAGGATGGAAGGCTGAGTCAACTTTGAGTCTGGCAGTCAGCAGAAGTAGCCTCCATACTGCACTCTAACCACTACGCCATCATGGCTCATTTACTGTCTTGGTTGATGATCCCACAGTATTTGTTCCTGTCAGATGGTGATGTCTTAATGTTGGATTAGTTCTCCCTAAAGCTCTGAAATCAAGATACCATTATCTGAATGCAAAACTATAGAAGGAGGACACAAAAAGCTTTTAGTTTTAATAGTTATTAAGCAAAGCTAGTAGTTGCCTTCTCTTGGTGGCCTCCACCCATCCACCTTTCTGGATGCCACTAGGTCACCTACTTGTCACAGTCCTGGCATATGCCTACACTATCGATCAGCTGTCAAAATTCCATGAATCCACTAGGCCAGGGGTGTCAAACTCGATTTCATTGAGGGCTGCATCAGGGTTGTGTTTGACCTCGGGGTCGGGATAGTCATGGCCAGGTTGGGAGTGTCCAGCTTGACATCATTCCTCTTGGGGGCGCCTATGCTGGCCTGAGCACTCTGCTAGCTAAAATGGCCTCCCGAACACTGTTTTCGGCTGCCATGGCCTCCTTCAACCCTCTGCCAGTGAAAACTCTGCCGTTTTCACTGGCAGAGAAATGCAGGAGGCCGTGGCAGTCGACAACAGAGCCCGGGAGCCCATTTTAGCTAGCAGAGGCACCCTGGGCCGGTCCTTCACTGTTTCTAGAGTGGCCCTGTGAGCCAGATCTAAGTACCCCATGGGCTGAGAGAAAGTGAGTGGCACAAGGTCACTTTATAGCTGGCTTTGTGCCTAAAGTGGAACTAGAACTCATAGTTTCCTGATATCTAGCGCTGATTCCTTAACCACTACTGCATGCAGACCTCCCGAGCTCCGTTTTCACTGGCAGAGGGTTGCTGGAGGCCGTAGCAACTGAAAACGGAACTCGGGTGCCCATTTTAACTGGCACCGTGGGCCAGTCCTTCACTGTTTCCAGGGTGGCCCCACGGGCCAGAACTAAGTACCTTGCAAGCCGGATCCAGGCCCTGGGCCTTGAGTTTGACATCCCAGCACTAGGAAATTTCTGTGCACAGTGCGCATAATTCCCAAATTACATTCCTTTCTTTCTCTTCTTTCAATCTACAGACAACACCTCCGTTTTATAAAATAGAAGATGTTACTGTGCCAGTAGCCGTGTGGAGTGGAGGAAAAGATTTTCCTATAAGCGTTCGTAATGTGGAATCATTGCTTCCTCGACTCCCTCATTTAGTTTTCTATAAGAATATTCCTGACTGGGAACATTTTGATGCAGTCCTGGGTTTGGACGCTCCACAACGTTTCTATCCCGATGTGCTTGAATTGATGCAGAAGTACAAGGATTAATATCAGGGTTGGAGTCTCTGGCAAAACAAAAACAACAACATCTCAGATGTCTATGGCGATTCTCAGTTTTCCAGGTCATGGTTCACCTTTGGAACAACATCTCAGCCATTTGCCCATTTCTTGAAATCTTAGAATCCATCTTCTTAAATTAAGTGACTTTATTAAAAAGCCTTTACATAATTTCCAAGTTAAACATTTCAGGTTTTCTAGTTTATTACTTTTCCTGATGGCTTATTTTAAGGAAATCCATATAAATAAAAGTTTCTTCAGAGAGTTAGCTGACATATTATCAAAATTCATCTTCGTACATATAGACCATTATTCCACAGAACCTTTGAGGAAGTTTCAGATTAGATCAGACTTTTCCCCCAAAATAATTTGTAATCAAAGTGACTGAGCCCAAGTATCACCTTTAGGAAAATAATTTTAGAGCCTAAATTTCTTTTCTTTCATTATTCTAATTAAATTGAGCAGTTTAAGCATTGATAATAACTGTAAGAAGGATGTTTTAGCCTCCTTTACTATGTTTACTACTTTACTGAAACAAATTCAGACAAGGCTTAATCTAACATTTGTCCAGGAATGTTTTTGCTATATTAACACACAGATCTTGTTATAGCTGTTCCAAGTTCCACTATTTCTCAAGCTTTTGCATTCTAATTACCATGTACCCTTGATTGAAATTGCATTTAGCATCACTTGCAGTTTGTCATTAATTTCTCAATGTTGTCTATCCTTGCATTCTAGAACTGCATACATTTGTATATCAGTGATATTGACTGTATATATTGGACTTTTTTTCTGCTTAATTGTGTTTGATTCTCATAAGACCAGGGGTATCAAACTCGTGGCCCACGGGCCAGATGCGTCATGTGCTGGCCACTCCCACCCCTATTCTAGCAAAGGAGGGGAAAGTTGCACTATGTCATGTGACAACAACATGACAACGCGAGTTTGACACCCCTGTCATAGACTGCCAGGACTGCAATTTTCTTGGCAATATTTTTTGTAAATGATTTCCATTGTCTCCTTATTGGGGAGCTGAGAGAAAGTTAGTGGCACAAGGTCACTTTCTAGCTGGCTTTGGGCCTAAGGTGGAACTAGAACTCATAGTTTCCCAATTTCTAGCCTGATGCCTTAACCACTACCGCAAACTGGTTCTCATACATGAAGAGAGGCAGTCATTAATTAGATGATGGCTGAGCACTTGTTCAGCAATGCTTCTTTTGAATATTGTTTCCACTTGATCCCATCAAATGGACTTATGTTCAGAATAAGCATTTATTTCTTTCAACATTGGGACTGATTATTGTGATAATATCAAGGCAGTCTTTTCAGATAATACAGGAGCTTAAATTACATTGCTCCCCTTGTGTAATTAAACAAGGAAACTTATCCTAGCTGAACCAGTGGTGGGTTGCTACTGGTTCTACCCAGATCAGTGAACCTGTAGTGGGGGCGGTGGGAGGCTCCACCTATCCACACCAGATGCTTCTGGGCATGTGCAGAAACATTGCACGCACACAAGCGAACTGGTAGCGACGTGTTTTGCAACCCACTACTGAGCTGAACATACCATAAAAAATAACTTTTGTATAAAATATTTATAAAATATGCATTAAAAACAAAAAAAACATTATCTAGAAAAAAATTATAAATATCAGCTGAAATGGAGATGGAACAGGTGATTGGAACTTTACATGGCAGCAACAGAAGCTTAAAAGATTGCTGGAGACGATGTTTGTTTGTACTTTATGGTACAAGATTTGCAGCTATGAAAATTGCTAATTTTAACCATCACCTTGACAGTGCAGCAGTCCTGACTTAAGAAGAGGATATGGAACATTTTGGAATTAGCAGCTTTCTGGAACAAATTTGACCTCAGCCATCTGACTATACCCACTCTCTTTTATGCTCTGCGATTTCAAAAGACTTCAAGAAAAAGGGTAGCTTGGAGAAAGGAAACTGCAATGAAGGGAAACTGAATACAGTATGGTTGTGGCCTCTGTAGATTTTCAGTAGGCATCAGAATGTAACATTAGGCCAAAAAGTCTTGCTATTTTAATTCAGAATTAGGGAATACAGATTATTTCCATACTGTAACATTTTTATTCCAAATATTTCTGGCAGACTAATATAGCTGCTGTAGTGTAACTTCTCTTCTAAACACCCATGCTAACTATTGAAGACCAAAAACTGTTCTGCCTTCTACCTTTCCAAAAATTCTTGCTGGTCTATTGAAAATGTTTGGTGTCTTCTAAATAAGGAGCTTGCCCTGATATTAATTCTCCAAACATAGCCAGAATCTGCTTTAAAAAGCATCTGCTTCAGGCAATTATCATCTTTTTTTTCCCAGGATGTCCTATTGTTCATTGGGATAGCCCCAATAATACACTCCCAATGTACAGTCTGTTAGAGTAGAGTAGAGTAGAGTAGAGTAGAGTAGAGTAGAGTAGAGTAGAGTAGA
>WNWU01000021.1:556859-572504 GCA_012654045.1 Ptyas mucosa
ATAGAATAGAATAGAATAGAATAGAATAGAATAGAATAGAATAGAATTTTTTATTGGCCAAGTGTGATTGGACCCACAAGGAATTGGTCTTTGGTGCATATGCTCTCAGTGTACATAAAAAGACAAGATACATTCCTCAAGAATCATAGGATACAACACTTAATGATAGTCATAGGGAACAAATAAACAATCAAATCATATTAGGAAACAATCAATATAAATCATAAGGATACAAGCAACAAAGTTAGTCAATTGAAGTTTATTACCATCCCAGATAATCAACATACAATGAATAACCTTATCCAAAATGAGTATGCATACATAATGTAAAACATATAAAGACTAAAAGAGAAAAGCATTCACAAATACAATAAATGCTCAATGAATGAGGAAAGTTGTGTGTGTGTGTATTTGGGATTGTGAGGCCTCTAAATTGCTATCTTCCCATGTAGCACTAGCAACAGTGTAAAATGTAGCTACTGTCTAGAGGTTTTGGCATGCTTGTTGCCAAAAAGGAAAACGTGTCCTTCTCATCTGTCAGAAGTAGAGATGAAAACCTGCTTAACAGCAGATAAAAACCTGCTTAACAAGAAAGGCGATCATAATAACACATGTGAGACCTGTCTGTGAGAATGTCTGTCAAGCTAGTAGCAACATGTAAATTCCTGAACTGTTGCTCTGTGTTGTTGAATCTCCCTTTCAGCAATGTTGAAGGCAAGCAATTGAACACCACCAGAGAGAAAGCTTGCTGGTTCTATAAGAACAAAATATTAGATAGCAAACATAAGAGTTATCGAATCTTCAATGCTTTTGAAGACCAGGTCACATAGTTAGAATTCCAAATTGGCTAGTAGCCTGCTAGAAGCAGAGAGCAGGCTACTAGATGACACTATCAAAAGATTTGCTCCAGTGGTGGATTTCAAAAATTTTTACTACAGGTTCTGTGGGTGTGGCTTGGTGGGCGTGACAGGAGAAGGATACTGTAAAATCTCTATTCCCTCTCCACTCCAGGGGAAGGATACTGCAAAATCCCCATTTCTTCCCGATCAGCTGGGACTTAGGAGGCAGAGAATAGCTGGGGGCGGCGCCAGTAAGAGGTGATATTTACCAGTTCTCCGAACTACTCAAAATTTCTGCTACCGGTTCTCCAGAACTGGTCAGAACCTGCTGAAACCCACCTCTGATTGGCCCCCTTCCTCATTGGAGGAAGCCTCTCAAAACTAAGCCTTAGTGATCTCCCAGAAAAGTCATTTTGAGACTTTTCAATCTTTTCATCTTACTCTGTAACCTTCATCAGTGTTAATTCCAATTAAGAACAAGATAATCATTTTAAACAAAAAGAGTTAATGTCAATATATATTTTGATTAAATTAAAATGTCTCCTTCATATATTTCTCTGGATTATTTCTGAAAAATGGTCTTCAATAAAATGTTAATGGCTCCAGCAGCAGATTATCATTGTTTTCATTGACCACACCTTGCTTGGGGTGGAGGTGGAGTTGCAGTTCAGATTTGCACACCTGTTCCCTCCTGATGTCCCTGAGTGAACATCAGCTGGCATGTTTAAATGGTCTTATATAGGATTTGCTACTCCCTTTTATGTCTCTTAGATTTATGCCTCTCTGTGAGAAACAATCACCACTTAGAATGTCTGATTTTTTTTAGTACTTGCCTAGTTGTTTCCATTGCAAGAAATGTCAATAATCCCACAAATTGCTGAGAGGGTGGATTATGTACTGTCTCTTCTTGCTATGCAGTGAAATCTTTTTCCTTCTCCCATTCACATAACTGATACCATTCACAATTTTTTTTCTTTATTCATCTTTCCTATTCTTGGACAAGAAACAACTATGGAGACAGACATTCAGGGCTCCTGGATTTCATCTGACTTTGTGTCTCAAGTATATGGAAGGGCAGATTAGCACTAAACTCTGTTTAGCAATATTGCAGGCATTTGGATTGTCCTGGTTCTCTACCATTTGAGTCTTTCCCCATCATCAGCACAGCAGACTTGCCAATAAAGCTGCAGCCTTGACACAGGTGTTGTAGGAGACAGGTGTCTTGGAGTTTTTAGCCGCTAGCAAACAGAGTACAGTAGCCAAACATCCTTTTGAAGGCATCCAAAAGAGATGAAATAGCTGCACAGCGGGGCAAAGCACAATGCAAAAAAGGTGCAAACACTTTACAAGTTGGCCTTTAGCAGAAGGCCAACAGTCCAGGGTGCAGTTATTTATGACCATTTATAGGAAGATATAAAGGACCCTGTTCAGGATCCAGTGCTTTTGGGTCTGTCATGAGTTTGGGTCTGTCTAATTGGGTAGAAGGTTTTGGGTTTTTTTAAAATTGACAATGTGCTAGACTCTTCCTTGACTTTATAACTTCTTTTTTTTTAAAGTTTTTATTGAAAATTATTAAAAATTACACAAAAAATATAGCAATATGGATAGAATTGCAGAGAGTAATATAATACATATAGAGTTTTAAGGCATCAATTTTCGCCTAGAGATAGTACAAACCTCCATTAAACCAAATCATCAAAGAAAGAAAAGATTATCCAGCAGAAAGAATTCTCAACTGCCATGCAATTCTCCTATAAATATTTCCCCACCTTCACACTAAGATTAATATTTTACTTTATAACTTCTCAGGGGAGTTGTCTGCCCCTAAGATGCTGACAGCATATATAGCACCATTAGGAATCAGAAAGTTTTACACCATTTCCAAAATCCAAAATTTTTCCCTACCGGTTCTCTGGGCGTGGCATGGTGGGCGTGGCAAGGGAAGGATATTGCAAAATCTCCATTCCCATCCCACTCCAGGGGAAGGTTACTGCAAAATCTCCATTCCCACCCCACTCTGGGGCCAGCCAGAGGTGGTATTTGCCGGTTCTCCAAACTACTCAAAATTTCTGCTACCAGTTCTCCAGAACCTGTTAGAACCTGCTGGATTTCACCCCTGATTTCTTCTCACAGTGGCTTGTGGGTGCATTGAGAAAGGATGTGTTGCCCTGAATTGGTTTGTGAGTACTTTCATAAAGATTGTTACAATACTAGAGCTGGGTGAAATAAAAGTTAGTCTTCTGCATACTAATAACGTCTTAGGTTTCTTTGTTATAGAAGGCTTAGGGGAGAAGGCTCCTAACATAGAGCAGTCTTGAAAAAAGTGAAGGGAAAAGGGTGCTGATTTATTCTCCATAGCATCTGAAAGCAGGATTTTTCAGAGGGAAATCCAACCTGGAAATAAGGATGAATTTCCTGGCAGTGAGAATGCTTTGTTGTTGCTAGTTGTGAAGTCGTGTCCGACCCATCGCGACCCGGTGGACAACATTCCTCCAGGCCTTCCTGTCCTCTACCATCCTCTGGAGTCCATTTAAGCTCATGTCTACTGCTTCAGTGACTCCATCCAGCCACCTCATTCTTTGTCGTCCCATTCTTCTTTTGCCCTCAATCTTTCCCAGCATTAGGCTCTTCTCCAGTGAGTCCTTCCTTCTCATTAGGTGGCCAAAGCATTTGAGTTTCATCTTCAGGATCTGGCCTTCTAAAGAGCAATCAGGGTTGATCTTCTCTAGGATTGACCGGTTTGATCACCTTGCAGTCCAAGGGACTCGCAGGAGTCTTCTCCAGCACCATAGGTTCAAAGGCCTCAATTCTTGATGCTCAGCCTTTCTTATGGTCCAACTTTCACAACCATACATTGCAACTGGGAATGCTAGAAGTTTTCAATAAAATGATTGAATAACCATTTGTTCAAGATGATTTAAGAACTTCTCCCTTGGGCAGGGGTTGGATTAGATGCTCCCCAAAGTCCTTTCAAGCCCTATAATTAGCTATTGTTTTAATTTCTCCTCCTGGGTAATTTCTCCTTCTCCCAGTGTTAAAGTAGATAAATTAATGGCTTGAGAGCATCTAATCATGTCTGTCTGGTCCCATTTGGAAATTGAAAATGGGTCAGAGAGGGCTAATCTTTCTTACATCCCTGATATGTAAGGATGCCTGTTGCATCTTTACTACTTGCTTTGGATCTGAGATTTCTCAGGAATGCTACCACATACTCGAGACTTTTCTAGTGCTACAAGTACAACATGCCACCTTCATCTGGTGAGAACATCCTTTGATTAAATCCTTTGATTCCTGACTCTCAAGAGGGTCCGGCTATTTCGTTTTCTTTTTTTAAAAAAACGTTTTATCCCAGATTTTTTTTCTCATGTGATTTAAGGTGGCAAACAAATCAATACTCCTCCTATTTTTCCCACAACAACCCTGTGACATGAGTTGGGCTGAGAGAGTGTCTGACCCAAAGTCACCCAACCACATTGGACAGCGCAGCTGTTCTAGACAATCCTTTTCCAATGTTGGGGGAGAGGATGGGAAAGGAAATATCAAACAAATACATTGCTGGTCGAATAGTCCAACTTTATATTCCTTCTTTTTGCTTTGACCTGTAAATCTTTCCTGTGGCACTGCATGATTTAATCTTTCATTGTTCTTTGGAATTTAAAAAAGAGCCTTCAAAGCTTTTACCAACCTACTTTTTAAATCTCATAAAGCGGCATCATCCAGGTTTTCTTGCCCAAGCTGTTTCATGTCCAAATCCTTTTCTTCCCTAAATAATAAACATCCTTAGGCATAATGAGACATACTGGTAATGAGCAGCTTCAGGCAATTATGTAGCAGTTTTTGTTTTCCTGGATTCTATCTTTTGTTTCCCTGAGTCAGCCAATTTAAAACTTAAACTTGATATAGATTTTAACCTAAGGGTATTCAAAATGTCTTAGAAAATTTGTTCAGCTTAGCTCTTACATCATCATGTATAATCACATAAATTGCTACATTCACCAACTTACTTGTACTTTACTATATTCTGTTAAACCTTATGCAACATCTCTTCAGTATTCAAGGTCTCCTGGACAATAAACTTAACAGGTAAGCTTTAGACTTTTACAACTGAATTTAATTTTCTTATAGTGACATAACCAGTGGTGAGATTCAGCCAGTTTGCACCACTTCAGGAGAACCAGTTGTTAACTTTCTGAGCAGTTTGGCAAAGTGGTTGCTGGAAGAAATCATTAGGGAAGAGAACCGGTTGTTAAATTACTTGAATCCCACCACTGGACATAACTGATCAAGAATTCTAGCTGGGGATTATGGAGTTTGAGTCATTTAAAGGGTCAGGTTTCAGAATGATAATTATCCAGTACTTCCAAAAAGTAGGACAGCTGAAATACCTCTCCCTGTTTTTCTACAATATAAATGTATGTGTGAAGTGAACTATGTGATTTGTTTTCCTCATTCTCATGTACCTCATTTTCATTTTCAGTACATGAGAATGAGGAAAACATACCACATACTTCAATCCATACATACATTTATATTGCAGAAAAACAGGTTTTGTAGTTATCAAAACCAAGGTCTTCTCTTTGCCTTTTAAAAAAGATTTATTTTAATAATAGTTCCTTAAATGACTTTAAATTATTTTTGGACTGTAAATAAGTTTTTTTAAAAGAATAGATTGTTTTTATTAGTATAATTATAATTTCTGTATTGAGAATGGTCAACCATTCTCAGAGCATAAATCTAGGAAATGCCAACTAATAAATGTTGTCAAATTGTTTTAGTTGTGAAGACAATACAGCCAGGCCTTTGGGAAATATATTCTAATACCTGTCAAAAAAGATTCCTGAAATTATAATCTTAAAACATAATTATTTTACCACAGGTGGGATGTGGGTGTTTCTGGCATTGGCATGCTTAATCCAGCAGACTACAAATTCAGAATACTCTTTCAATAGAAGACATTTGAATCCTGAAGGATTCATGACAATCGTAAGTTGTATACATGAAACAAATATATCTTTTTTTGTGATTGTGTTCATTGCTTCTGTCCTTGGCATGCCAAGACCATCTTAAGTCTTTGTTGTGGCCCGCCAGCGGCCAGCAGAGCTGGAAGCAGAGTCAGACAATGAGGAGGTTGGGGAGGAACATAGGCCAGTCCTGGGGGCTGGGGAAAGCTTGGACGAGGGCTCTGCTTCGGATGCAGAGAGGGAGATAGGCAGCAGCAAGGCAGAGGAACACCTGGAACCCGTTCCCAGTGTGCGCATGCACAGAGCTGCTAGAAGACAAGAACAACTCAGAAAGCAGGATCAACTTGGGAGTAAAGCCACACCTTGGAGATGATTGGCCTCTCCCATAGGAAACAAAAGAAGAGCAAACTGGGAGGGGGCGTTTTCAGGAAACAATTCATTCGTTCGGTAGTTGCAAGAGTGAATAGTTCTGTTCCTGACTTTAAGAGACTCTGTGCCAAGTTTTGAATTACTCTGCATTTGGAAACAAGTTAAATGTCAGCTTGCCAAATTAGATAATGTATGTGATAAATATTCCTTTGAAAAACTGTTTGGACAAACCTTGCTGACTGTCAATGAAAGTAATTCACAGTCATGTAAATAAAAAAGGGTTTGCTGGAACCAATTCCTGCTTCCTGCTTTTTAAAGGGAGCCTAGGTCTCTAAAGTATCTATGGAGATTCTGAATACTCCAGGTCATGGTTGTCCCAAAAGTGCTTTTTCCAAAAGGCAACTGGACTGTCTTGTTGTTGTTTTTTTCTTGTGAGAAATGAGAAACAAATGTTTCAAAGAGCCCTGGTTATTAACATCAGCTGTCTGCAATTACTGTAAGTTCAAATCTCACCAGGCTCAAGGTTGACTCAGCCTTCCATCCTTTCAAAGGTAGGTAAAATGAGGACCCAGATTGTGGGGGCAATAAGTTGACTTTGTATGAATATATACAAAAGTATGAAGGCTATTGCTTAACGCATTGTAAGCCGCCCTGAGTCTCTGGAGAAGGGCCGTGTGGTATACAGAAAACCAGTTTATACCTTTTTAGGAATAAAAACAGAGACTATGAAAATGAACAAGCCAGAAACAGATTTCTTTTAACTTTGCAAAGTGTCTCCCCTCCAAAGGAAAAGGGAGCGATTAGGTCTTCTCCTTGCAGATCTTAAATACCTTTTTCAGGATACAGAAGGATACAGAGGTTCAATACAACAGGATACACGTGTTTCCCAAGACATTAGTGTCACATCTTATATAACATATTTGGCACATGTTCCGCCCTGGTAATTCCCTTTCTTCCCAGTAGAAATACCCTTCAAAAATACCCCTTATGTACGTGATATTATAACATGCGTATTTCCCCTCTGGAAGGGTCAGAGTGACCCGAACAAGCCAACTTTGGATTTTTACCAGAACATTAGTTTTATGTATCCTACAAAACAGCAAAACAAGCATCTTTAAGAACAACGCAGTTCCTTTTCTCATGTTCTTATTATGTTCTACTAATACAGTTATATAATCAGGTTATAGAAGGTTCAATAAGGCACTTAAAATGGTGTAGCTTAGGGTATACTTTTTACAGGAATAATCCTCATTTCTCTCAGGCGGCATATAAATCAAATAAAAAAAAGTTAAGAAAGTCTCATTGCCTTTTGGAAAAAGCACCTTTGAGACAACCTCTGAAGTAGAAATCTATTTGTTCTGAAGCTCCACCATTTATGATGACATTATTTTATTATAATATGACAGAACCAGAACATGTTCTATTCTGCTGCCCAGTAGAGATAACAGTACATCATTACAAGGAGTAACTCATTGAGCAGAGCTGTCAACTTGTGAAGCTTTCCTGACCTGCTCCCGAGTTGCCATAGGCAGGGGGATGGGAAATCGCACCTCGCAGCTGTACTGAAGAATTCACACTTCAGTCAAAACAAAACACATCCTAGGCAGTGAACTCAAGGCCATCTCCACGGAGACCTGCAACGGCCAGAGGGAATGACTTCTACAACCCGTGAAATGCTTTGTTGGGGAATGTGACTGGTGACACACCTTGTGGGGAGAGGGGGCAACAGGGTGAGAGTCAAAGTGCGAACTGGGTGAAGTGAGAGCTGGTTTCATTTAGGTCGTGTCAACATGGCGCTCCTAATAGACAATTGCATTTTTCTTGCAAAATCAAGAGCCTCAAGCTTGCAAAAACCTTGAGGCTTCTGATTTTATTAGGGCATTGGTCGGAACCCTGACATCAAGCCAGATTTACCAAAGCTAACCAAAAACGATGTCCTGAGCCCTGGACATTTGCTCTCTGGTACCTGGGATGTGTGGAGAGAAACACAATCCACCATGACAAGAGCACTCATTCCACCCATCATTCTCAGGATGAATCATTGGCTTAACATACAAATTTTTGCAGCAAATCAACAGCAAATCAACAAAAGATCTGCTACTACTCCCACGAAATGTCAGCTAATTGTGCTATATTTTAATTGGTTTGTTTGTGATCTAACATGCAGTTCAGGCATAGCTTTTAACTGTTCTGTATTTATAATTTCTGCATATTCCATCTGGATTAATTTTCCAGGACTGCTAACTCACTAAATCTGAAGATAAACCCACAAAGATATATAGAGCAGAAGTCTATTCAATTTACTGAAAATAGCTGTTCACATTAGCTATTGAGTAAGAATCTATTTCACTTACAGCCTAAAATCATCCAATATTGGGGGTATTCCAGTGAAGAGTATCAAGTTCTGACTGGTGATGGCTATTATCTTCAGTTAAATAGAATTCCTTGTGGAAAACACTGTCCCCAGCATGAAGGTAAGTCTGAAATGTGGCATTTCCACACTTGGATTGCATATATATTCAAGTGGTCATGAAAAACTCACTCTGCCTTTGGGGCAGTGGTGGGTTGCCCCTGGTTCAGACCGGTTCGCAAGAACCAGTAGTAAAATCGGTGGGAGGCCCCGCCTCCCACCCCGGATGTCATCGTCAGCTATCTGCACATACGCAGAAGCAAGGCATATGTGCGAGTGAAGCAAGTGCGCGAGCGATCCCGTTGCAAACCGGTAGTAAAGGTAAGTAGAACCCACCCCTGCTTTTGGGGGCAGGGGAAGAGTACAAAGCTGCTTCTGTTTTCAACTTTGGAAAAGAGTTTCTTTTTAAGCCGTAGATACTTGGCTTGAATATTATATTACCATTCTACAATGTGCAGGTGTTAGCGGTATATTATGATGGGTGGTTCATTCCAAGATTCCTTTGAACTTGTGGAACCAAAGAAATGATAGGTTTCTCTGTAGTGAGAGCTTTGCCTCTGGTGATCTGGATCCAGGCCCCTTCTGGCTCCTACAGGTGGAGCACGTGTGGCTGGATTCAGGAGATAGTTAAGGTTTCTCTGAGGGAAAATTATGCCATTTGCCTTGTCATGAAAGAAACAGGGTGGTCTCTCTTTTAAAGGAAACAATCCTTATTCCAGCTGTACTTGAGAACTTTCATTAATCTCCAACCTTACACTGATCTCCAACATTAGGAAAAGTTGTTAAGAAAATGTTCCTGTTGTAGAGGATTCCAGGGGAAGTGACATCTTCACTACTTTTAATCTTGGTCATGGGACAGAAACTGCATTGTCCATTCCAATGGAGATGGTAGTAATGCATCACTCCTGATTCTGTTAGACTCCTTGGTAGCATTCAAACTCAATCCCATCAGGGTGCCGTCGGCCAAACAATGCCGACTGGTGACACCCAGGGGGAGAGCCTTCTCTGTGGGGGCACCAGCCCTCTGGAATGAGCTGCCCTTAGAGCTCCCTCTTAGCCCCGACCTGCCCTGACCGTACTTTTCGCTGCGCCCTTAAGACCCTCCTGTTCCAGCAAGCCGCACTGGCCTAATATCATTTTTATCATGGGTGTATGTGTGTTTTAAATTTGTGGGCCAATTTCATATATTGATTTTAATTTGGTTTTAAATTTTATAAATCTATGTGTTTTAATATGGCTGTACACCGCCCTGAGTCCTTCGGGAGAAGGGCGGTATAGAAGTGTAATAAACTTGAAACTTGGTGATGTTGGGGTTGGTGGGCAGGGCCTCCCACCAGTTTTACTACCGGTTCTATAGAATACATTACACCAGCTGCATCTTTTCTGAGGTTCTTGTGGCTGTCTGTGCAGATGACTCATAATCCTGCAAACCTAAGCATTTGGTTTATGGGGCCCTCAACAAATGTGCAAGGGTCCCAGTTATATTTTGACCTTTTAATCCAGGTCTCTACAAAACCGTAAGGTAAGTGTGATGCTGTAAAGGCATTTAAACAAGGCAGAATGTACTTCCTTGAATAATAAATACACTCTTTCTGGAGGAGCATTGTACTTATAGATAGCATACAATAAATTATGTATTCTTGGATTCCTTTGCAGGGCCCAGACCAATTGTTTTATTGGCACATGGCTTTCTGTGGGAAGGGAGATGTTGGATCGCAAATCTTCCTTGCAACAGCCTGGGATTTTTCCTAGCAGACGCTGGCTATGATGTCTGGATAATAAATTTTAGAGGGACCACTTGGTCTAGAAGACACAAGGAGTTTTCAATTTACCAGCAACAATTCTGGAATTTCAGGTAAATTTCAAGGAAAATTGATAATGAAAATATTTGGTCAATTCTACAAATTTATTGTTTTAGGGTGAATGTAAATTAAGAATAAACATTTCCATATTATATTAGCCAAGTTTAAAATGGATACAATAATTACATTTATTCAAAAAGCAATGTCACAAAATAGAAACACATAAAAAATAACATGTTATTTGGTTTAACCGCGATATATTTTTATTCCAGTTTTCTTCATTAAAAAGCTTTTTGGTTGCTTTGGCAAAAATATGAATTTTGAAGGCAGAAAGTAGGGAGAAAAAAAGATATGTAAATTTCAATTTGTTTATTTCTCATGGGTTACTGAAGCTTCTGAATATAAATTTAAGGTTAGAAGAAGAACTTTGATAATCAAGATATCTAGGATATGGAAAAAAATATTACACATATTTCTTATATATGGCCATCTTATGATATTACTAAATAATGTTCTGGTATTCCTTCTGTAATGAGTCAAATACTACACAAAAAAGTAAGCTTAAAGTCAAATCAAGAAGAACTGAAGAACATGGAAAGGTGGATTTAGGAAACAGGAATGGGCAAAAGGAATATTTATTTGTTTAATAAGAGTCAAATAGGTCTGTTAGTTCTCATGTTGTGAATCTTTGAACTGTAAGTGACAGGTTCCCATAAAGGAAATCTTAAGGAAAGCTAAAAATGTAGTGACGCAATAACAATAGCGCTTAAACTTATATACCACACCAGTGAAGGGTTGTTACCAGTTCAGTCCAGATCTTGCAAACCAATAGTAACGGCGGTGGGAGGCTCCACCCACCCACCCATCCACCCGGACATCATCACAGATGCTCTGTGTATGCGCAGAAGCACCACACACATGCAGAAGGGCTGCACACGCGTGCATGCTCCCATTGCAAACTGGTAGCAAAGGTAAGTGGAACCCATCCCTGTACCACACTCTTTACAGCACTCTTTCAACAGTTTATAATGTCAGCATATTGCTCCCAACAACCTGGTCCTCATTTTACTGACCTCGGGAGGATGGAAGGCTGAGTTAACTTTGAGCCTGCCAGGATCGAACTCCCGGCTGTGGCAGAGTTAGTTCAAAGTACTAGATTCTAACCTCTGTGCCACTAGGGCTCCTACTGTTCGGCTTATTGGATTGAACTAGGAAATTGATAAGTTCCCTCTGTGAATATATTAAAAACTACGTTATCCAATCAGTTGATTCTAATGGGTAATGATTGAGGACAATAGATCTCACCCTCAGCCCCTACTATGTGGTGAGTGCCACAGGGTTTGATGCTTTCTCCACTTCTTTTTATCATTTATATGAGGCAACGGGCTAAGCTGATCTGTTGCCATGGTATGCTGGTAATGATGATATCACTATGCTGATGATACTCAATTGTATATCTCTACCTTGGTGAATTCAGTGATGCCGGGAATGTCTTATCTGGGGCTGTAAGGATCTGGATGGGGACCAACCAGTAGTGGATTGCAAAACCCGTTGCTACCGGTTTGCTTGTGTGCGCGTGCTCACTCGTGATGCTTCTGCACATGTGCAGAAGCATCCAGCGTGGGTGAGCAGAGCCTCCTGCTGCTGCCGCTACCGGTTCACCGATCCGGGTAGAACCAGTAGCAACCTACCACTGGGAACAACTGTCTACAACTGAACCCTGGAAGATTGAGTACCTCTAGATTTGGGGGGCACTGCTTCCTGGAACCAGGACTATGTCATCTTTGGTGCTGTATGGATCCAGTGGGCAATCTGGAGAGTTATCTTAGATTCACAACTCCTGCTTGATGAGGAGGTGGCAGTCATGACTAGAAGGGTTTTTGTTCAACTTAGTCTTTTGTGCCAGTTGGGTCCTGCTTACACTCATCCGTGCCCTAATCACATCCACATTGGACTACTGAATTATGCTCTACATGGGGCTGTCTTTGAAGAATATCTGGAAGCTTCATAGGTACAAAATGTAGCTGCATGAGCCTTTATGTCCACTCCTAGAAGAAAGCATCTGCTTTTCAATATGCTTTGATTGCCAGTTTGCTTCCAAGTCTAATTCAACTCCTGGTTTTGATCTTTAAAGCCTCTCATGGCAAGGGGCTGTGTTATCTGAAGAACTGCCTCTGCCCAGTTATATTGGCCTGGCCAGTTAGATCAGGCAAAGAAGATATGCTGTGCATACCATTAACTAGGGATCAAGATACTTGCTTTCTCTGCCATGGCAACCACCTTATGGAACATGCATCCCCCTGAAATTAAATTAGCTCCATCCTTTTTGTCATTTCAGAAGTACCTCAATGTCTGGTTATGTTATCAGGCTTCAGCTCCCAGGGAACCAGAGACATGTTTAGATGTTTCCATTCTTATCCTCCCTCTGCCCATGATTTGTATAATTGTTTTTATAGTATTTACTTTTATAATATGATACCTGTCGTTTACCTGATTGTTGTATGCCATCCTGTTACTTCTGGTAAGATGGACAGCTCTACAGATTTGAATAATATAATATACTGTAGTGTAGCATATATAGCATAGCGTAGCATAGCATAGCATAGCACAGTATACTACAGCATAATATAAATAATACAATAAAGTACAATAATATAAATCCATTAAGAGCCTTCAGCCAGGGCACAACTAAACCACTATTACCAATACCAGATAGACATTGTTCTGGACAAATCTACTTTGAATTATTAATTTTTTAAATGGGAACATTTACAGCATGTGTATGGTCGAGGCCTTGATCAGGTACCTTGACGTTAAGGTCCAGGGATAGTAAGAAGCAAATAAAGTTACAGTTGTGTATTTTTATGTATTTTGTGTTACAGTTTTCATGAAATGGCAATTTATGATATACCAGCAACAATAAATTTCATTCTACATAAAACAAAACAAGACTCTTTATATTATGTTGGCCATTCCCAAGGAGCAGGAATAGGTAAGTTAAGAATATAGTCTTGGTATCGCTTTTTTTCTGTTTTTCTCCATCTACCAAAGAAGGATCCAGCACTTCTGTTTCAATTGGATTAAACAACTGCAAGAAAATATCTATGTAAATGTATTTCTTTTTCTTCACATCAACTTATCCCCAGTGTTCTTCGTCTCTGCTATGAAGCCTTCAAAATCTATTCTGATTAAGGGCCATTGAGAGATATTCTCTATGAAGATGGCTGTCAAGAATTTATAAATGCAATTTCAGCCAATACAGAGTAGCCCTTGGAAATGCACTAAAGCACCTTACTGAGGTTGGGTCACTTTGCTTCTTCTGAGATCAATTGGCTTCAAATGTCTGCTTTACTTTCTGAACATTTGCTGATGCCAATTGTGTCACACAGCCACCACACATTTAGTTAGCTGCCAAGTGATACCAAAGTATCACTTTGGGGATTTTCAATTTACAGTATTGGTACAGTAGCTGTACAGCTGGTACAGTAGCTTTCACCAGCAGAGGGGGCATTAAGATGGCTCATTTGCAGAGCATTTATCTAGTTCCTTTGTCTCTTTTTCTCCTCATATCTTTTTTCACTCTTGAAACTTGTTGTGGCCTTGGCTTTTCTCACATTCTCGTTCTTAGATCACTGCTATTTTTAATTCTTCTGCTTCCTAAGGTATGGGAGCTTTTCAGACAGTGGTGGTTAAGTTGGAAAACAGTTCCAAAATACTTTTCTTCAGTGGTGAAATGTAAAATTTGTTACTTCCCGTTCTGTGGGCGTGGCTTGGGGGGGTAATGTGACTGGGTAGGTGTGGCTAACTTTTTTTTTTTTAACTTTTCAAAGCCTCTGATGATCAGGCAACTCAGCTGGGATCCTCAGAGCCATTTAAAAGCATTTTTTCTACAATCTCTTCACCCGAAGAGGTTTTAGAAAAAATGCTTTTAAAAGGCTCTGGCGATCCCAGCTGAGCTGCGCGATCATCAGAGGCTTTTTTTATATACTTTTAAAAGATTTTTTCACCTGAAGAAAAAATGCTTTTAAAAGTAAAAGAAGTAAAAGCTCAGCTGGGCAGGGGGGGGCAGGGATATTTGCTACTGGTTCTTTGAACTTTTGATGAGCGCTGCCATCGCTATCGGATCGGGCGATCCAGTCCAATTGGGAGCATTTCATCCCTTGCTTTTCTTGTAATAAGTGGTGCTCTTCTCAAAATATGAATGTTCTCCCTTAGATTGAAAAAGAAGGTAGTATCATAATATTGCTCCCCAAATTAATTTATATTTAGACTTCTTATTTGTGGGACCCTTGGTGATTTTCTTGTAGACGTTTCATTACCAAATCAGATGACATCAGCAGCACAATCTCTATCAAGACTTCTTATTTAGAAGTTGAATATCCATTAGAATATTTGCATCCAGTATAACCTACTTCTTTAAAAAAATCTTGCTGAGTTGTGAGCTGAGAGAAATATTCTTAGAATTAACTGTTTCTAGCGTGGACAACTACTAGACAACTTTCTGACATTAATTAACAGATATTTACTCCAACTAGGGGGGAAAACTTGCTTTCAGTCCTTGAAGCAAAACCCCTTGAGACATTATTGAGAACTGAAGATGGCACTAATATTGTACCCTAATAAAGGAATCAAATGGATCTTTATCAGGACAAATATGCTGCCTAGATTAGATGTGAAATAGTCACCCAGGTGACAGAGTAACTAGATCAACTTCAGTCACCACCAACTGTTACAGCTCCTATGTTGGTAGTTTCTTTGGTTCCTGCAATCTCTCTCCTTTTCTTACCAAGTCCTTTACCAGATAGGTATAATTAGATTCCAGAGTTTAGGGCTAAAGTAAACAGTAGATAGACAAATAATAAGAAAAGTGCTAAAATAACGTTGTGTTTGCTCATGTATATGACTAGAAATATAAAAATTGTGGGGTTTAATTTTTTGGTGTCTGTGTGTGTATGCGAGGCGGGGGAAGATTTTCTCAAAAAGGGGGATAAGATTCAGATCATCACTAAAAGTACATAGAGGAATCGTGCAATCCTGCCATTTTAATCCTTTTTGCAGGTTTTGTGGCTTTTGCGAGCCTGCCCTGCCTTACTGATAGAGTGAAGCTCTTTATAAGTCTTACACCTACTTACTCCTTGAAAGGTATTACTGGGACGCTTGGTGTACTTGGAAGAATTCCAGACGGATTCAGAGAAGTAGGTATTTACCTATTCAGTTGTTTTACCTGTATGCTCTAAACCTAGCTATAGGGGTCTAATGCATGA
>WNWU01000021.1:572604-625425 GCA_012654045.1 Ptyas mucosa
GTGGAGGTGGGTGGGGTGAGATGGGATGGGATAGGATGGGATGGGATGGGATGGGATGGGATAGGATAGGATAGGATAGGATAGGATAGGATAGGATAGGATAGGATAGGATAGGATAGGATAATAAGTTTATTGTCACTTTGAATGTACACTAATCGACATACATCAAAATGAAATTTCGTTGCACACAACTTTCAAAGGGTCACCACCTCCAATGTATACTACATAAACATGACTAAATAAATAAATACAAAATTATGTACCCACATATATTTTGGACACAGAGACATGTCTGTACTTATTGAGGTACATTTGTTGCCAAAGTTTTAAAGATTAAAATTGAAAGAAAATCAGAAACAAGATTTTTAGTAGTATATAGGGGCTATCCTTTAACAGAATTTGAAAGCTATAGTTGGTGTAGCAGCGCAAAATTCTGGAGGCCCCCATGGTGGCGCATGTAACTCCACTATTTCCCAAACTGCCTTGGTTGCTGGTTTGAGAATCTAATTCAAGCTATTAGTTATCACCTTGAAACAGGGGTAGGCTTCAAAAATTTTAAGCAAGGGGTTCTCTGCCCGGTTCCTGGTTGGGCATGGCCATGGTGGGCATGGCCTAGTTGGCCTCCTGCACCACAGTGTGGGAGTGTTTTTGCCCTCCCCAGGCTCCAGAGGCTTTCCTTGAGCCTCCAGGAAGACGAAAATGGCCTCCCTGGGCTCCAGAGGCCCTTGGGAGACCAGAAACAGGCCTGTTTCCAGCCTTCCCGAACTGGAAAAATGGTAGGCCCGTTTTTCACCCTCCCTGATGTGTGCGCCCTGCACTTACCTGCTTCCAAATTGGGCTTCGTGGGGACTCCTGGGAGGGGTGGGGCAGAGTGTGAGGGGCCAGCCAGGAATGGGATTTGGGGGTTCTCCAAACTTCACAGAATCTTAGCTAGAGGTTCTCCTGGACCTCTGCAAATCCCCAGCAGCCCACCCCTGCCTTGACAGCCAGCCCTTCATGGTGTGGAGCCAGAAACTGTCCCACCATCTCAGGTTGCCAGGATGATCATATTCCATTTAATGTGTACAAGAAAGTTAGCAGACACCCTAGCATTCCAAAGGACAAGGAACACGTCAGGAGATAAAGGCAAAGGTGTGAAATTGAGTAGTGTTGCCTGTTTCCAAACTGGAAAGCATAGTTGCAGCCACACATTTATTTATTTATTTATTTATTTATTGGTTCGATTTATATGCCGCCCTTCTCCGGAGACTCAGGGCGGCTTACAATGCATTAAGCAATAGTCTTCATATTTTTGTATATACCTACTTAGTAGGGTTTTCGGCCCCCCCTAAGCGGTGTTCTTTTTTATACAAAGTCAGCTTATTGCCCCCAAATCCGGGTCCTCATTTATCCACCTCGAAAGGATGGAAGGCTGAGTCAACCTTGAGCCTGGTGAGATTTGAATTTGCAGTAATTGCAGGCAGCTGGCAACTAAGTGCTACTTTCTACTTACTAGTTATTTTACTTAAGAGTGGAGTTGCCTGTCCCAATTAGGGTCATTAAGTCAGAACTACCTGCACATGACTTTGAGTGGCTTACAATTGAAACAGAATGAAACAATAAAAGAGCAAGCAGAATTAAAAATACAACAGAAATATTTTTTTCCTTCCTGTTTAGAAATCGTTCTTTCCAATTGTGTTGCAATGGAGGGCAGAATTGTTCTGATTGAAATCTATAAAATTTCCAAATGCTACACATGTGAATTTATAGAGATGTGTGAAAAAGATTGGATGGGGGAAATCTAGAGAAGGACTTCCAACGATAAATTTAATATGGGGAAAGTATAATTGATGTTGGAAAAGGAGGAAGGGGCTTGGAATTAGAATATTGATGGCTCATTTTTATTTTGCAGCTTATATGGGGCACTAAAGAATTATCCATTTTTAGTGAGAGAGTAAAACTCAGCATGATCCATGCATGCAGCTATCCAGGGATTGACCGACTGTGCCTAAACAACATTTTCCTTGCAGGAGGGTTTAACAAGAAAAATCTAAATGTAGTAAGTAAGCTCTATTTTTATTTATACTTCCTACAAAGAAGGTACTTTTAGCCAAATGAAGAATACCAGATCAAGAAACCACAGCCCACTGGAAGATTAGAATAATACTTTAAGCAATATTTCTCAACCTTATGTGGACTTGAACGCCCAGAATTCAAAGATTGAAAAAGATTGTTTTAGCAGAATTTTAGAAGTCATCCTGGGTTTTATCTAGCCTGAGCCTGTCCCACTCCCTGATTCATCCATCTTGACTCTTAATTTGGGGCCCCCTCTGAGAAAATCTTGTGTTGCCTCAATGGGCACAAGATGACACACTAAGCAAAGATGGAGGAAAAACCAATTCTTAAAAACCTGCCCTGTGTTTGTGTCTACAATAGCAAAATTGTGTAAATGTTTAGAGGGATGATTTATTGAGAAATTTTGACATTATAGAGCAAAACCTATAGTGTTGATTGAAGAGAAGCAATGAGATAAAAGACAACAAAGGATGAGTTGGCTCCTTCAAACAGTAGTAAATACATTGCATTGGGTTCAGTGTTCGAAATTTGTCAGATTATTTACATGCAGAAATGGAAGAGTGAATTGGATATTCTCTAAGGATATAGGAAACTGAATGGGTTTCAGAGATTGGATTTAGGTGTAGTCATCTCTAACAATTGATGTTCCAAGGTTCATTGTAACATCATTGTTCAAAAAATGCTACAAGTTGTGAATTTCATTCTATGAAGTTTTTCTTTCTGGAAATATTGTATAGCTCAGTGATGGTGAACCTTTTCAGCACCGAGTACCCAAACTGGAACGTGTGTGCATACATTGTGTGTGCCAGAGCGCTGGAAACTCAAAGACCAGCTGGCCAGTGTGCATGCGCATGCCAGCCAGCTGGTCTTCAAGTTTCTGACAGGCGCCATCTGGTCTTAGTGTGCGCCAGAGCACCGGAAATTTTTCGGACTGTTTTCAAACCATTTTTGTATCGTTTTTTGGGCCAAAATTGGCCTGAAAAGCCTGAAAATGGCCTGAAAATAGCTCACTGGTCTTTGGGGGTGCCAGAGCACTGGAAAATGAACTGAAAACAGCCACCAAAATGGCCCCAAAACCAGTCAGAAAACAGCCTGGAAAATGGCCCGGAAAATGGCCAAAAATGGCCCAAAACTAGGGTCATTTTGGGCCATTTTCCAGGCCATTTTTGGGCCATTTTTGGGGGGCTGTTTTCAGGCCATTTTCTGGTGCTCTGGCACCCACAAAGACCAGTTGGCCGGCATGCATGTGCACACCGGAAACCAGAAGTGCAGCTGGTGACAGAGCACATGTCCACAGAGAGGGCTCTGCATGCCACCTCTGGCACACGTGCCATAGGTTCACCATCACGGGTGTAGTTCATTATTGCTTACAAAACTTACATTAGGCCAATCCTAGAATAATGTTCAAGTGTCTGGAATCCTTAATGATCCTTATCAGACATTGATACAATAGAGCGAGTTCAGAAGTAATTTACAAAAAAAAAGTCTTGCATTCTTTCCATAATAGGATATTCTATACTACTAGGCTTAGTTTGGATAGTTTAGAACTGCGACATTTGAGCCAGATGTAAGTATTGCATACAAAATTGTACGTAGTAACGCTTACTTGTAAATGACTTTTTAAGCTTTAATTGTAATCTAATGCATGTGAATAACCACTTTAAACTTAATGTTTCTAAACTTGATTGTAAAAAAATTGATTTTTGTAACAGAATTGTCAAAGTCTGGAATATCTTACCTGATTCAGTTGTCTCAGCCATTTACATTTATCGTTTTAACTTAACTTCTGTAGATCTTAACTTCTGTAGATCTCACTCCATATTTAGGAAGTCCCTAAGGGGGCATGTATATGTGCACTGGTATGCCTATCGTTTACCTCAGGGTAAAAATTTAAATTCTTTGTTATTTTTCAGAGTCGGGCAGATGTATTTGCTGGGATCTCTCCTGATTTTACATCAGTAAAAAACTTGAAACACTGGAGTCAGGTAGAGTATGGTTAAAGTTTATTTTCAAGGCAAATCAAAATTGATACGTCAAAGTGTTATACTTAGCTAAATGGTTTGAATGAGTATAAAAGACATGAAAAATAGGGTTATTTGTTCGTTTATTGGTCATGCATTTTTAACATTTTTTTTACTTGCTTACATTTTTTAATAAAATGGTTTTTGATAGAGAGTGGGCTTCCTTGGTCAAGGAATATGGTATCTAAAAGTCCTACTCCTTGTAGCTGCCAAATCTAATAGTAAATTGTTTGATATTTGATTTTAAAAAGAAAATAAAATTGGTGTCAGTGTATTGTCTCTGGTTCTAGTGCTTTCTTGAGAAATCCAATTAATATAATACAACAACGGCCTCATTACCATGAAAGTGTTTTTTTTTTACTGTTAGTGCTTTAGAAATGATTTTTGCACAAAACAGATGATTTCTAAACTGACATCAAGGAACTCTCTCTCATCATTACCAAATAGAGAGGCCACTAAGAGGGGACTCTGGCAAGTTATATCTTAGCTGTGATTTCACTTTTTTGGCTCTATAGCAATAATCATGCAATCAAAAGTTAGTATTACATGGCAGTAATTAAAATGTACAAAAAAGGTGGAAATCCATATGCTATTGTACTGTACAAAACTAAGTTATAAAACTAACACGGGTGGCTCTTTTGTACCTGAGTTCAACTTAAAAGCATATTTTTGCTTTTGTTTTTTTCTGATTATTTTTTTTAAAAATTATTGCTTTTGTTTTAATTGTACAACTGCTTAGAGTCACATTTCTGAGAGAGGTGGCTATATAAATTGGATAAATAAATGTGATAAAATCTAGGATATGGGGACATGTATGGTCCCATCTTGTCCTTTTTACCATAAAAGTAAATTTTCAAAATCTAGGAGGAAATTATTTCCGACAACCCTTCTTTCACTATACTTAGTTCCCATGTGAAAGTCTGTTCAACACTAATCTAAGATATTCCTTACCTTCCCAAGGAGTTTTATTTTTGATTTAAGATTTCACATTACATTTGGGTTAGTTCCTTTTATTAGTTGTACATATTTAATGTTTTAAAATTTATTCTTTATGCTATTACCTTACATACTTAGTAAAATAAAAAAATAATAAAAAAGTAAATATTATTTTTCACTGTTTACTGTTTTTACTCTTTTAAAGAACTTTGTATTTTTTTGTAATATTCCAGATAAAAGTGTTGTGCATACTTCTATATATCTATCATGTTAATATTTCTTAGCATTAAGATTTCATGATTAATTTTTAAATTGATAATTCCTTTTAGATTATACGTTCTGGGGAATTTAAATATTATGACTATGGTCGTAAGAACAGGGAAATATACAACACGGTAAGAAAAAGTATTTTTTTTAAAAAAAATCTAATGAAATATTATTGACTTCCAATAATTTATTCAACAGCTGTGAATACTTCGAAATTAATACACAATTGGTTGAAATGTGAGTTGTGCAAGTTTACATATGTAAACATGTAGAGATAGATCTTTGTATCCTTCTCTATTTTGTATGGGGGAGGGGTGGCTATCCATCTTTCTGAAAACATAATCTTCTCCTGAGTCTCACAGAGGTGAAGTTTCAAGTAGGCAGAGTCCAACTTTTTTTTAAAAAAAAAATTGATTTTGATTTATATCCAACCCTTCTCCGGACACTCGGGGCGGCTTACAATGTGTTAAACAATAGCCTTCATACTTTTGTATATTTTATACAAAGTCAGTTTATTGCCCCCACGAACCAGGTCCTCATTTTACCTACCTTAGAAAGGATGGAAGGCTGAGTCAACTTTGAGCCTAAAACCAGTGGTGGGTTGCTCCCGGTTCACACCAGTTCTATAGAACTGGTAGTAAAACTGGTGGGAGGCTCTGCCCACCGACAGCAGAATGCTTCTGCGCAGAAGAGTGCACGCACGAGCAAAGCAAGTGCGCTCGCGCGGCCCTATTGCGAACCAGTAGTAAAGGTAAGTAGAACCCACCCCTGCCTAAAACGGTAATGGTGGATGCTTCAGAACCAAAGGAGAAGATAGCAAAACCATAGCAAAAGCAACCTCTGAACAAAAAAATATGGTGGTAACTTTTAACTGAATAGGACAGGTGGGGATTCAGAAACATACATTCTCTGCTATGACTGTCTTTCTTGGAACTCCCAAGGCTAAGATGGCTGCTTTGCTGGCAAAAGATTTGGAAAGCTGTTAAAATCCAGCTTTTCTGTCAACATTCAGGGATGAGGAACAGTGTTGAATGAATTACACTGGTATTTTTTTCCACATAATTGACAGAAAACATCCCAGGGATGAATGTTGAGCTATTGTGGAAATTTCTTAACACTTTTCAGAATTATATTTCTGTTATCTACTTTTTTTCTACTTGTGGCATATATACTGTAAATATCCTAGATTTTTAAGACCAAGATAAGCCCTTGATAATCAAACAATTAATCAATCACACTTACATTCAAAGAACAAGATAAAGATGTTTTGCTAGGAAAGCCCTCATGTCTTCCCTTGTAAATAATTTTGCAGCCTAATTAAACTTCAGTATCCTCAAAGAGAGCAAGACATTTTCCATGGCTCGTTTAATAACAGCATAGCATGTGCTGTTTTGGTTGATGATCCCTCCCTTCCTCTGTTGTCTTGCAGTCAGATGATGGTTTCTTAATTTTAGATGTTAACTTTCTCTAAACGCATCATCTGGCTGCAAGACCATAGAAGAAGGAGATGGAAAGCTATTAATAGTTAATACCTTTTAAGCAAAGCTATTAGTGACATCCTCTTGATATTGCTGTCCTCTTGCTTTCTGATGCCACCTGTTAGCAATTACCATATATACTCAAGTATAAGCCAACCCGAATATAAGCCATCCCCCCAAATTTTACCCCCCAAAACTGGGAAAACTTATTGACTTGAGTATAAGCCGGGGGTGGGAAATGCAGCAGCTACTGGTAAATTTCAAAATAAAAATAGATACCAATAAAATTACATTAATTGAGGCATCAGTAGGTTAAATGTTTTTGAATATTTATTTCAAAGAAAAACAGTAAACTAGCTCTGTAAGTGGAAAAGAGGGTCAACAAAAACAATATGGTATCAACAATAACTTTAAAAGTACAACCTTTAAAACCTTAGCTCAATCAGCAACCAAGCTAAAACACAAGAGTTAAAATCCTTCAAAACTGGATTCCTCCTCATCTGTATCTCCAAACAGAGCTTCAGCTTCTGCTGGTGTGAGGTTATCAGCATAGACATTGTCGTCATCGCTGAGTTTGCAGTCATCACCATCATTGCTGTCGTTCTCATACAAAGCATTGTCTTCACTGCCATCCATAGCATTACTAATGCCACATTTCTTGAAGGCATGTTGCACCATGTCCTCTGGAATGTCTTCCCATGCATCATGAACCCACTTTGCTACCAATTCTATGTCAGGCTTCACCAGATTTCCAACTTTTGTCAGTCGGGCTTGACCAGATGACATCCATTCATGCTACATAAAGGCCAAATTTTATCCTTGTGATCTATTTATGGGGCCAGTAATGTTTTACACTGACATGATGGTACATAATCGAAACTGAATTTTAGATTAGCTAAATGTAATAAAAGTAAAAAAATTTAAGTTCCTTTATTTTAAGAAGACCCAAACTTCAAATGTGACAGCAAGCCATGTCCAGAATTGTACAAAACATTTTGCATGTTTAATAGTACCTTGCATTTTGCAGTGCTTTAATACAGTAGCCTAAATCTATGCTTGTAAATATGAAATAAATATGTAAATATGAAATATCTTATAATACTATAAGCTTTCAATGATGTACTGGAATATATTGGTCATATTATCATTAAAATTTATTGTTTATCTGTTCATTTTTCATTATCTAATGGGACATAAAGAGGATTGCTTTCTTTTTTCTTTCTTTTTGGTGACAGTCTGTTCAAAGACGTATGTACAAACAAAGAAAAATTGTCCTAATAATTCAACTGATATCTTATTGATTAAGGGCCAGGGTTCACTGAGTCAGGCAACAGGGAGAACAAGGGGAATTTGGCAGGAAAGTTCAACTGAGAAGAGGGAGAAGGCAGACGAGCCAACAAGGGTGCTGATGATGACTGTTTTGGATTGTCAATTGTGTGCAAAGGAAGCATTGTTTACTGCTGACCTAATTGAGGAAGGTTCAGGGGACCCGTAAAGAAGATAATTCTCCAGAAAGTAAATCCCCCCCCCCAAAATCAGCAGCCACGGGAGAAGCTGCAAGCGCTGCCGTGGGATGGCGGCTGCTGATTTTGGGGGGGGAAATTTACTTTCTGGAGAATTATCTTCTTTACGGGTCCCCTGAACCTTCCTCAATTAGGTCAGCAGTAAACAATGCTTCCTTTGCACACAATTGACAATCCAAAACAGTCATCATCAGCACCAAAACAAATCAACAGCCGCGGGAGAAGCTGCAAAAAGCTGCAAGCCTCCCTGCCACCCCTAAAGCCAAAAAGGGGTGCGGGGGAGGGGTGCCGCACCCCCCCACACACACACCTCCTTTTGGCTTTAGCAAACCTCTCTGCAACCCCAGGAGCCAAAATGGTTGCAGGGAAAAAGTCATTTTTTTCGTGACTCGAATATAAGCCGAGGGGGGCGTTTTTTAGCCTGAAAAACGGGCTGAAAAACTCGGCTTATATTCGAGTATATACGGTAGTCACCTACTCATCATAGCTTTGCCGTCATTGGCAGATAATTCTGACAGATGACTTCACGATGAGTTTAACCAGCTATCAACATTCCATGAATCCATCAGACAACTTCTCTGCACAGTGGGTGATTCTCAAATCACGTTCTCCTTTTTTTTCATCCATAGACAACACCTCCATTTTATAAAATAGAAGATGTTCGTGTGCCAGTGGCCATTTGGAGTGGAGGAAAAGATATTGCTACAAAAAGAAGAAATATTGAATCATTGATGACTCGAATCACTTATTTAGTTTTCTATACAGATATTCCTGACTGGCAACATTTTGATCCTATCTTGGGTTTGGATGCCCCACAACGCTGTTATCCCGATATTCTTGACTTGATGCAGAAACACAAGCATTAATATCAATGTTGGAATCTCTGGAGAAAACAACATCTCAACAGCTTGCCTGTTTCTTGAAATCTTAGCATGTAGCTTTCTAAATGAAATGAGATTATTAGAAAATAAATTATGCATACCCTTTACATAATTTCCAAGATTAAAGTAAACATTTCATGTTTTCTAGTTTTTTCTCTAGTTTGCTACTTTTATACTTGTTTAGTTCATTGCTTTGCTTGATTGCTTATTTTACAGAAATGCATGTAAATCAAAGTTTCCAGAGTAGATTAGCTGATATATTATTAACGTCCTCTATGTATATGTAGATAGTTATTCTACGGTACCTGTATCTGATTTTTCCCTCCTCAAATGCTCTATTCTGCTGTACTCAATGTGGCTGAACAAAAACTTTTGTTGTAAGAAAATAGTTTTACAGACTAGGTTTCTTTTATTTCATTATTCTAGCTAAACTGGCACTTTAAACATGTATTATACCTATAAAGATATTCCTTTAGTCTGCTTTACTGTATTTTACTAAAAAGGTAACAGAGTGGTCTGCCAGTATAGATGCTGGACAATATAAGGCATTTTTTAAAATTCAAATTCTCTGCATTAGAAGCTTTGCTAATAATGTTATGCTTTGTAATCCAAGTGGTGGAGGGGGGGGATGTATTATGTGGGGTGTAACAATGGGGCAAATTAAGGAAGCAACAAGGAGCTGTTAAACATGCATTTGTACATCCATTTTGAAATCATCCACACTATCGGAGGAGTCTGAGCCAGGGGAGGAGTCAAGCAGGGGATTAGTCTATAATCTTTACACAGTTACAAGAGAACAAAGTCTGACACCTCCTCTTGATTGCCATTGAACCTTATTTAGTTTGGCCAGTTTAGTTTCCCAAACTGCCAGTCTGGGAAGATTGCTGTGAAGTAGACACTGAACAGTAAAGTAGTTAATTTGAACTCTTCATACGTAGGTTTGTTTGTTGAACCTAACACACACAAACAAAAAAGAGCTTGTGTCATGATTTCACAGTTCTCATTTTGACCAAGGTCTCCAATTCTGTTTATATATATATATATAAATGGTTACTTTGAGATAGTCCCTGAGTATATATATACTTACAATGGCTTACAATGCATTAAGCAATAGCCTTCATACTTTTGTATATTTTATACAAAGTCAGCTTATTGCCCCCACAAACCGGGTCCTCATTTTACCCACCTTAGAAAGGATGGAAGGCTGAGTCGACCTTGAGCCTGGTGAGAATTGAACTCGCAGTAATTGCAGGCAGCTGGATGTTAAATACTGCCTTAGTAGAGGCATTAGCCTCCTACGCCACTCAGGATCCTTTTACCTCCTTTACCCATCTTCATAAAACTCCTTCTCAATATCTCAGTGTTACTCAATAACAATATTAGGAGAATATCTCAATGTTGCTTATTGATATTATAATTCTATAACTAGGAACAATGATATCCTTGTATCCTCACATTCTTTCTAATGTGAAACAAGTCTCTAAATTCAAAGCGACGTACACCTAGATAATGAAAGTTTGACTTTTGTTTAATTGAGAGCACTGGGGATGGATGTTGCCCTTATAATGTTTGCTTTGTTTCCATAATCTGTCTCTTAGATGCAAAATCCCCATAGACAGGGAAGTATCTCTGATACATATGGAATTATCTTCTATTAATGGAGGGTCACACAAAACAGGATGAAGATAAGATACTCCAATCTTCTTCCCCTTCCATGGGCCTAGGGCTATATTTCTGAAGAGGTATGGAAAGAATAAGGAAAAGGGAAGACTTGCATGATTAGAAAATGAATGAGTATTGTGAATGGTTACTTTGAGATAGTCCCAGACCCACTCATTCTTAGCTGCCTCTTTCCTACCTTCTACTAAGAATTTGTACCTTAACAATTAGTTTTTATCTCATTGGGAATCTCAAAATAGCATAGCATTTTGAACACTCAAATAACATTCAGCTAATCTATGTGGCCTCTTTCCCCCACCCCTCCTTATGTTTACTACTGCATCGACAGGCTGATTATGAGCAATCCTACCAAGGATTAAATCATCTGATTCGCTTTCATAATTTCTAACATTGTAATAATATATCTGGAGCATAATAAAATACTAAGCTCTTAAACTCACTGTCTCATTCACAGTGGCTTGCATTCTAGTCCTTTGGTATCAACTCTTCAAAATGTTTATGGAACCACAAAGTGCTATATGAAAGAGCAGAGACATGCTCTTCAACCCAACTCCAAAATTAAATGATGGCTTCCATTTTGCTATAACATTGAAAGAGGATTGTTGTTGTTTTAATGGTTCTCTTAATGGAAAGTCAAAAGAGGTGAAGTGTGTAATAGAACATTTAAAACTTTGGAAGCAATGCAATTGTCAACTATTAGGAAAAGAACCTAGCAATGAAAAAAGTGAAGGTCACTTTTTTTAGGGAAGGTCACAAAAAATACACAAGCTTTTTTTCCCTGTTTAACAAAGTCTTGAAATCGTGTGGGTGATGAACTGGAATATGGAGGACCAACAGTCACAAAAAGAGATATTTAAAATGGTACCGAGTCAAGCAGAATAAAATGAAAATGAATATAATAGGAGAAATACCTACTGGTCTGAGTCCATAGGAACTGCCACAGTTATAGAGAAAAGACCGTTGCTATTTAGCAATTTGTAGCGAGTGCCAAGGAAAATCGGAAACTTGCTTTTGCAGCCAGTGCTGGAATTACTGAAAAAGTAATAAAACCTGCAAAAGACTATTTAAAAAGTAACAGACCAACCATTGGTTTTTCTGTTTCTATAGGTCTTGCCAGTGCTTGGATTTGGGCATCAAATACTAGTAAGTATAACTAGTAAGTATTTGGATCTCAAATATTAGTAAGTTCCTTGATGTTCCTATTCATTGTTCTTATGGTTGGAAAAGTAAACCATGCACTCCTACACATCTCACTCTTGGACTTTGGTAGGGCTAATTCTCAGGACTGTGGTACAAGACAGGACTGTAATTAAGCAGGACAATGAGAATACTGCTTAATCTCTCCTCAAATTTCTGATACCTAGGAGAATAACCTAAAGGGTGGAGAGATATTTCTGTCTCTCTCATTCTTCCTGTATCCATTAATTATTTGATGGATTTTGCCAGTAATGCAAAGAAACAAGTTCAGACCTCTTCAAGGCTTAATCTAACACATGGGCAAGAACAGAGGTGGGCTTCAGGAGGTTCTGACCAGTTCTGGAGAACCGATAGCGGAAATTTTGAGTAGTTCGGAGAACCAGAAGTAAAAATTCTGACTGGTCCCACCCACATCTATTCTCTGCCTCCCAAATCCCACCTGATCAGGAGGAAATGGGGATTTTACACTATCCTTCCCCCGGAGTGGAGTGGGAATGGAGATTTTACAGTATCCTTCCCCTGCCATGCCCACCAAGCCTCGCCCACCAAGCCATGCCACATCTACCAAGCCACACCCACAGAACCGGTAGTAAAAAAATTTGAAACCCACCATTGGCCAAGAATGTTTTTTGCTATAGTAACCCAGAAACCTTCATATAGTTCCAGGTTCCTCCATTTCTGCTGCCTTTGCATTCTAATTATCCCGTATACTTGATTGATATTGCATTTAGCATGTGTTGGCGTTTTCTCAGTGTCTTCCATCTCTATTTCCTAGAGCTGCATACTTTTATATAACACTGATATTCACTCTTTCTGTGTGATTTATTTTTTCTCCCTTTCAGCTGTGTTTGATTCTTGGAGAATTCCTGCGCAAGTCACTGCATTTTTCTTGGCAAGGTTTTTCATAAATAGTTTGTCATTGCTTCTTTCTTAGGGCTGAGATAAAGTGACTGGCCCAAGGTCACCCAGCTGGCTTTGTGTCCAAGGCAGAATTAGAACTCATTGTCTCTTGGTTTTTAGCCTGATGCTTTAATCACTACTGCAAACTTGTTCTCATACATGAATAGATGCAGTCATTTATTGGGTTATGGCTGTTTCAGCGATGCCTGTTTGAATATTGTTTTCATTTGAATCCATTATATCCAGAATAGCTATCTATTTCTTTCAACATTGAGACTGATGACTATGATAATCGCATCACATCAAGCCAAACTTTGAACAAAATTCAGGAACAGAAAATGCATTGCTCCCCTGTGTGTATCAAACCAGGACACTTATCCCAGCCGAACATAGTATAAAAAATACATTTCAAATGAAAAAAACAGCATTGTTTATAAAGTATGCATTAAAACATAAAGAGATTTTCCAGAAATAATTATCAATATCATTTGAAGTGGATTCAATATCATTTTGGTCAGAGGTGGTATTCAGCCGGTTCAGACTGATTCACCCGAACCGGTAGCGGAAATCGAGGGTGCCCCCCCACCTCCACTCCCTCCCCCCGGCTCTATGTTATCCTATTTAGGCACGTTTTTGAGGCCAGGTGCATACATGGAAGGCGCACATACCAGCAAAGTGCATGCGCACAAGGCCGGACACATGCATGGACAGGGTATGTGTGAGCGAAGCTGGCATGCGCATGCACGAGCTCACATTTGTGAACTGGTAGGGAAAGTAAGTGAATACACCCCTGATTTTGGTGATTAGAACTTTATATGGCAGCAAGAGATGCTTAAGAGATTGCTGGAGGCAATGTTTCTTTATACTTTAAGCTGCAAGGCTTGCAGCTATGAAAATTGCTAATCCTAAGAATCACATTAGAATGCAATATGAAAAGAGTTGAAGTTAAAGAGTTAACATACAAGGACATTCTAATAAAAATCACCAAACCTCAGTGACAGAAACAATATCAAAATATGACTAAGACGGAAAC
This sequence comes from Ptyas mucosa, assembly GCA_012654045.1. Classification (NCBI taxonomy): domain Eukaryota; kingdom Metazoa; phylum Chordata; class Lepidosauria; order Squamata; family Colubridae; genus Ptyas; species Ptyas mucosa. Next base: position 586,576 of record WNWU01000021.1, read on the forward strand.
TAAAGCAACAGGAACAACAAAGCAAATCCAAGCAGGGCCATTTTGTCAAGGTTGCCATGATTGAGAAACACTCTTTTAGAGAACTTAATGGCTCCCTCTGAGAAATTGTGCAGATGAAAATCAATTTCCAAACCGTCACATTTAAGGATTGTGCAATGGTAATATAATCTTTCCTCTACATATTTTTGTTTAAAATCACATGATTATTTATGTACCTTATATCTTGTCAGAAATAAAACAGGATCTGTTTGCCACAATAAGTTATTTAAACAGGCACCTGCATGTTGAGTTGGCCAAAAGGGGAGGAACGTTTGATCAACTCAGAGTTTTCCCAGAAAGAGACCCAGATCAACAAATTGTGCAGTCCAGAGCTGGATGGGGCAGCAGGGAAGACATTCAAGGAAGCTACACGTATAATCTCTCAGGATATCTCAGTAGGTTAGGAAGTTATAGCTTTAGTTTGGCAAGATTCTGTCTATTAGGTATAAGCAATTAAAGGATTGGACTTGATTGGATCTCACTATCTCATCTCTGAGCTTGAGCCTGACAGGTAAGGTTCAACTGCGGCCATGGATATTGCCTTGATGAGTATCTATTTTCAGTCTAATTTGGATGATTTGGTAAAATTCCTCAAATTAATTTGGGTCTTAACCACAGGTAGTATTCAGAAGGTTCTGAAAAGTTCTAGAGAATCAGTAGCAGAAATTTTGAGTAGTTTGGAGAACCGGTAAATGCCATCTCTGACTGGTCCCGCCCCCATCTTTTCTCTGCCTCCTGAGTTCCAGATGATTGGGAGGAAATGGGGATTTTGCAGTATCCTTCCCCTGGAATGGAAAGGGAATGGAGGTTTTACAGTATCCTTCTCCTGCCATGCCCACCAAGCCACACCCACAAAACCAGTAGTAATTTTTTTTTGAAACCCACCACTGTGGCAAATCTTTAATCTTCAGATTAAACAGATTATGAAATTGTTTATACTTGTTATGATAAGAGTGGAAAGTCACTTTCTTAAAGTGGGGATTCTTGTTTTTTTCTTTCTCCTTTTTTCTATTTTGTATATGTTTTACTGTTATTTTTTAAAATCTTTATAAAATTATTACAACGACAAACTTCCAAAGAATAGGACAGGCAAAACACCTCTCCACCCACAATGTAATTGAAAATATATGTGTGGAGTGGGTTTTTTGTTCCGTTTTCCATGTTCTGATGTATTGAAGAATTTGAAATTATCTAAACCAAGGTATTCTCTTTGGCTTTTTTCCATTTATTTTAATAATATTTTCTTAATTATATTTACATTATATTTGTGTTCTTTTTTTAAAAAAAAGTTAATCTATTGAGTATTCTAGACCACTTAATCTGTAAAGCATAAATGTAGGAAATGCCAACTAATAAATGTGGTCAAATTGTTTTAGCTGGGAAGACAACACAACCAGGCCTTTGGTGGAATATATTCTAATGTCTATCTTAAAAAATTCCTGAAAATTTTCAGACATTACAATTATAATTTTAAAGCATAACTATTTTCCACACAGGTGGGATGTGGCTGTTTCTGGTATTGGCATGCTTAATCCAGCAGATTACAAATTCAGAAGAATCTTTTAGAAGACATTTGAATCCTCAAGGATTCATGACAATCGTAAGTTGTCGATATGAAACAAGTACATTAACTACTACTACTTCTTCTTCCTCCTCCTCCTCCTCCTCCTCCTCCTCGACAGGAACAAAGATTTTACCACTACAGTTCAGCTCTTTTTAAACAAAGAAACAAAGAAACAAAAATGGCCTTGTTTTAATGGTTACCTTGAAAAATTGAACTCCAAACTTTTACTGAGCTCCAACGCAACATCAAATCTAAACGTAAATATTTAAATATGCTAAGGTTGTACATAGCCTAACCTTATGCGGGGACAAAAGTTTCAGTCCAAATGAATTTTGTTCTTGAGCAGATTTTGTTCTGATGAGGGGTGTAGAGATAGTGATCAGCAATTTGAACTGGACCCAGGAACCTACTGTCAACTAATGCAGTGACTTTGGTATAAGACTAATTCTACATTGGTTCAGCTGCCCTGCCAGTATTCTTGCTGCTTCTTGCTGCTGCATTGTATACAAGCAGCAACTTTCAGCTATCCCCAAAGACTATTTTAGGTAGTGGGGCATCCCAGAGGTTTCATTGAGCAGTTATGAAGATGTACAATATCTTTCAAAAGTCAGGGTTTTCTTCGCCAGGTAAGGCTATGAGCCAAAACTTGGTCAAAGAAGACTAGCTACGATTACTAACTATACCTTAATCAGTCTCAAAGTGTAGGTATAAATCATAGCTAGCCATCCTTAAGGGGAAGCAGCCTTTTTAAAAAAATAATATTTATTAAATTTCCAAAGATTAAAATACACAGTACAAAAAGTAAATTAGGATTGAGATAATGTATTTTCATAACAGAGATGTTATTCACAATTAATGTCAGAAGTAATTTTAATTCATTGTATGTCTATTGTTGGTTGATGACCGTAATAAAGTTTTATTCATTCACAGTACAAAAAGAAACATAATACACAAAAAAGCCAGAAAAACACACATACACAAAAACCTCAAAAATATAAACAACCAAAAACAAACATATCAAAATTTCAATAGTAATAACAACTTTTCTGCATCGGTATCTCTAGCCTATTTAACCTCTTTACACAAATTCTACTTCTAAATATCTCTATCTTAAACTTATATCTTTATCTAAATTATCTTGACTTCTATTTACAATTCGATCTCGTAACAAAAACATCCCTTAAGTTTTATGTTTACTCTCCAACTAAGAATACATTTATTCCATATTAAATAGTACTCGATGTCCTCCCTTTAAGGGGAAACGGCCTTAAGGTGCAATTAACTTTGCATGTTCCATCAGGATTTGTTTTTCCAGAACTGCTAATTTCACTGAATCTGAAGATGAAACCACAAAATTATATGAAGCGTCCTTGTCTGAGCTTGGTTCTTGGTTCATAGGGATAATTTTATGTTTTTTCCTTTATTGACTGTACTTTTATTGGTCAACATCCAAAATCAACTCCTGTCTGTCATAGGTATGTACCTTATATGTTGACCAAGAATTTATTATTTCATTTGCAGCCTGGAATCATCCAACATTGGGGATATCCCAGTGAAGAGTATGAAGTTCTGACTGATGATGGTTATTACCTTCAGTTAAACAGAATTCCTCATGGGAAACACTGTACACATAAAGAAGGTAGGTCTGTAATATGATATTTCCAGATATGAATTGCTTACATGCTGCGTATATATGTCATTCAAGTGGTCATGAAAATCTCACTATGCCTTCTGGGGAGGGAAGTAACTGAAAACTGTTACTGTTTTCAGCTTTGAATGGAAGAGAGCTTCTGCTGGATTTTTTTTAAAGCCATAGATAGTTGACATGTGTATTATATTATCTTTCTACAAATAATTGTGCAGCGTGATGTATTATGATGGGTGGTTCAGTTTGAAAGTCCTTTGAACTTGTGGAATCAAATAAATGATGAGTTTCTCTGTAGCATCAACTCCACTCTGTGGACTATGTCCATGCCCTTTGTGGCTTCTGCAGGTTCTTGATGGAGCATGTGTGGCTGGATTCAGGAGATAGTTAAGGTTTCTCTTCAGAGCTATAAATCCTTGTATCACTGCAAAACTATAATTCCTTGTGCAATTGTCTAAATAATTCTAGGAGCCAAAATCAGGTAGCCTGTGCAAGAAGCTTATCATCAGTGTTGTCTTACACTAGCAGGCAGGGGTGGGTTCTAAATTATTTTACTACCGATTCTGTGGCCATGGCTTATTTTGTGGGCATGGCTTGGGGGGGTAATGTGACTGGATGGGCGTGGCCAACTTTTTTTTTTTTTACTTTTAAAAGCATTATTTCTACAACTTTAAGAGGTTGCAGAAAAAAATGCTTTTAGAAGCCTCTGACGATCAGGCAAGTCAGCTGGTATTGCCAGAGGCTTTTAAAGGGATTTTTTTCCCTGCAACCTCTTCAGCTGAAGAGGTTGTAGGAAAACATGCTTTTAGAAGCCTCTGAAGATCCCCACTGAGCCGTGCGATCATCAGAGGATTTTTAAAAAACTTTTAAAAGCGTTTTTTCAGCCGAAGAGGTTGTAAAAAAAATGCTTCTAAAAGTAAAAAAAAAAAAACCTCTAATGAAGTGGGTGGGGTAAGTGAGTGGCGACTGGGCCGGGGACTGCCAATGTTATTATCGGTTCTCCAAACTACTAGATTTTTTTACTACCGGTTCTTGTGAACCGGGAGCAACCCAACACTGCTAGCAGGTTCCCATAAGTAGCAATCAGACTACCACACTGTGCAACACTTGCAGCTTCCTTTTTTTTAAAAAAAAAATATAATTTTTATTAATATATTTTATGCATCAATACACAAATGAAATATACAATCCTGCCACCATGGTGTAATGTAAGTACATTGTCCATAAATATCAAGTCATTCCTTTATACATACATACTTGCCATCATATATATACATCATATATCTGTTCTATCCCACCTTTTCTAGACCCAATCGTACCATAATTTCCAACTGTTATAAAATTCTGAATCTTTTTTACCATTGATCAATCTAGTTAATCTATCTGATTCCGCACACTCATTACTTTTATATATTATTTTCAAATCCATTGGTAAAGATTGATTTTTCCACTCCTGCGCAAACGCTAATCTTGCTGCAGTAATAATATGAATCAACAAGAACCATATACCTGATTTAACATTCAAAGGTTTTGCCCCCAACAGGAAAATCTCGGGCCTTAATTCCAAATTGATCTGTGTAATTTCCAAGATCCATTGCCGTATTTTTTTCCAATATTTAACTGCCTGCGGGCAGGTCCACCATTGATGAAAATAAGTTCCATTACTGTAACCGCATTTCCAACAGCAGGAAGATGTCCCAGGGAACATTTTAGCTAGTCTCGCAGGGGGGAGATGCCAACGGTAGACCATTTTATATATGTTTTCTTTATATGAGGAAGCCATGATTAATTTCATATTTTTCGACCAAATCTGTTCCCATTGCTGGAAGTCAAGGGAATATCCAAAATTTCGTCCCCACGCTATCATACAATCCTTCACTACATCCTGTCCTATCTGCAGAGATAATAAATATGCGTAACATTTAGATAATACCCCTTTCCCTCCTTCTAATAACATCTTATCCAATTCTTGTCTTTTACGGTAAATTCCTTCGCTATATAAATCTTTTTTGTACCTGGAGTGCACTTGGGAGTAAGACCACCAGTCTATCTTAAATCCTTGAACAGTTAATAATTCTCGTGACTTTGGATTACCCTGAACATCCCAAAAACCTTCATATGTCAAAGTTTTCCCCCCTTTATACAATGTCGGGTAAATCTGAGCTTCCTGCGCCGAAATACAACATGGAACTTTTGAATATACTCTTCTTCTAATCTTTTCCCAAGTGTACCCAAGAGTCCTACGTAAATAGTGATCGTCAAAGTGTCTGGGCCGGCTGGATGCTCCCGGCCATAAAAAATAGTGCCAGCCATGTTGAAGACTGGCTCCCTCAAATGTCAAAAGTCGTCTCTTTTGTAGGATCATCCATTCTTTCACCCAAATCAAGTTCGCTACTTGGTAATAGAGCTCCCAATTTGGGAGTCCCAGTCCTCCTCTGTTTTTGGGTTCTTGTAACATTTTATGTCTAATCCGCGGCTTCTTTTCCTGCCAAATAAACTTGGAAATACTCCTATCTAAATTTGTAAAAAACTCTTTATTTAACCTTACTGGGGCTGTTTGGAATAGAAATAGCCATTTGGGTAACATGCACACCTTAATAGTTGCCACCCTTCCCAAAATTGATAGCTGGAGATTTTTCCATCTTTCTAGATCTCTGAGCATCTGGTTGTAAAGAGGAAGATAGTTATCGTCCTTTATGGAGGAGCATCTGGCAGTCAACCATATACACAGATACTTAATTTTATTTGTGATTCTTAAACCCATTAACTGCTCCAACTGTTGCCTTTGCATCTGAGTCATATTTTTTGCTAGGATTTTAGTTTTTTCTTCATTCATCAATAATCCCGCTACCTTCCCATATTCTCTAATCAAGTGTAATAATTTCAGGCCCGAGTCCAGTGGTTGATCCAAAATAAATACAAGGTCATCTGCATAAGCCTGGGCTTTAACTTCCTCCTGCCTAATCTTCATTCCTTTTATTTCTGTATTTCCTCTCACTTCTCTAAGCAGGGGTTCTAAAGTCAAAACAAATAGCAATGGGGAAAGGGGGCATCCCTGTCTTGTACTTCTACAAATTTGAATCCTCTCTGTTTCCTCTCCATCTATGAGAACTCTTGCAGTCTGCTCCTGGTAGATAGCTCGAATTGCCCGAATAAAATTCCCACCAAACTCCATATATTCCAGTTGAGAAATCATAAATTCCCAACTGATTCTGTCAAAGGCCCTTTGGGCGTTAACAAAAATTAAAGCTAATTGTTTATCCGGGCGATTTTCAAAAAATTCTAATGTATTCATAATAATTCTAAGGTTATCTCGTAAATATCTATTAGGAAGGAAGCCATTTTGGTCTAAGTGAATGAATTGATTAAGGAAACAACTAAGTCTGGCTGCAAGGACCCCCGCAAATACCTTATAATCGGAATTTAGTAATGATATAGGCTTGTAATTCTTAATAAGGGATAGGTCAGTTCCTTCTTTTGGTACAATAGAAATATAAGCCTCAGTCCAAGATACTGGAACCTGAGCCTCTTTCATAACCGCATTGAATAAATCCGTCATGTGTTTCCCTACAACGTCAAACACTGCTTTGTATAGTTCAACTGGAAGGCCATCTCTACCCGGGGTTTTACCATTCACCTGTGCTTTCGTAACTCTTTCTACTTCCTCCATCGTAAATTCCGCATTAAGAATATCCTTCATTGTTTCCGAGACTTTAGGCAAGTCTGTCTTTTCCAAATATTTCCGAATTTCACAAATATTTTCCTCCCCTTTCTGATAAAGCTGTATGAAAAAATCCTGGGCTACCATTCTCTTGCCTTCCTTAGTACAATGAAGATTCCCAATTACATCTTTCAGTCCTTCTATTCTCCATTGTTCCTGCTCCTTCCTAAGCCGGTAAGCCAACCATCTTCCTGTTTTGTTCGCCCTTTCAAAAAAATTTAGTCCACTTTATTTTATTTGCTAATTCCTCTTGATCTAATAATTTAATCTGGTGTTCCCAGAAATCCCTTTCCTCTATCAATGTTGTCTGGGTTGAACCATTTTGCATCCTTTCTTCCACCCGTTGTAGTTTATTCAAGAGGTTGTCTCAGTGTTTCTTACCTGCCCTACGTTTATCAATCATGTATTTGATTAACCATCCCCTCATCACTGTCTTAGCCGTATCCCATGTATTGTATATTGAAGTGTCCTCTTTCTTATTTTCCTGAAAAAAAAGATGTAACTCCTTCCTAAATTTACTCATAAATTCTTCATCTCTCAAAATACCTATATTCATTCTCCATTTACCCTTCCTACAATGTGGGATCTTCCAAGTTACCATTAGCGGGTTATGGTCTGCCCACTGATTGGGCCCTATTTCCACTTCCGAGACCAACCCCCTCAACTCAAGAGACATCCATATCATATCTATTCGGGTTCACGAGTGGTGTCTAGGAGAGAAGTAAGTATATTGATTTTTATTGGGATTTCTCAGCCTCCATATATCCTGCAATCAAAATTTCTCCCGTAAATCATTACATATTTTTGGTAATGTTCTCTTCAACCCTCCTTGTATATTTCCCGGGACATAATCCTGCATTCTATCCATTACAGCATTAAAATCCCCAACTAAACAGATATGTTCGTATTCCAGTTCACCCAGTTTAACATATAAGTTTTGATAAAAAGTCCTCCGATTGTCATTAGGGGAATAAATACAAACCAATAAAGACTTCCACTGGGCGATTTCTATTTTGAGCATGAGAACCCGGCCTTCCTGGTCAGCAAATACCTGTTGGGATTTCAAATGATGTCGTACATATACCACTATCCCTCTTTTTTTTTGACCTGCTAATGAGGTATAGGTTTTACCCAATGCCCGGCATTCTAACAAATGGTTTTGATCTTTTTTTATATGGGTCTCCTGCATGCAGACAATATCATACTTAGCCTTTCTTAATTTGTTCAAAATCCTACTACGCTTATTAGGAGCATTTAAACCGTTAATATTTACAGATATCAAACGTACTAGTTTCCCCATCTCCTTTTCTCACCTAAGTTTTTACTTTCCCGCTGTTGTGGCCGTCTTAGCTGTTTGTCTTGTCTCCCTCTGAGGCACTGTTAATTCCTCAACTTTTCGTGTTCCCCCACCCTTCTTTCCCACCTTTCCTTCTCTCCTCTCCTCTACCTCTTCTTCCTCTTGCGATTCCTCCAGGCTTCTACTTTCCCCTTCTCCTTCAACATCTAATTCTGACAAATTAAATTGTTGTTCCATGAATTCTCTTGCTTCTTGAAGAGTCTGAATTCTCACTTTCTTATCTCTCCATGTCATCAATAAGCCTTCAGGTAACAGCCAATGATACAAAATTGCGTTTTTCCTCAGGAAAGTCGTCAAAAATTGATATCTGCATCTCTGTTCTCTTACCCGACATGGAATTTGTTTCAAGACTATTATCCGTTGGCCTTTATATGTAATAGTTTGATCCCTTGTTCATTTATAAAATTCTTCGCACAAGGCTTTCTTATTAAAACGAACATGAATTTCCCGAGGGAGATTATTCCTTTTTGCGTAGCTAGTGAATACTCTAAAGGACTCATCAATATCACGTTGGATCATGGATCTATCCGCCTCCAAAGTTTCTGCAACTATTTGTCCTACGATATCATCCAGTTTTTCACCTTTCTCTTCCGCCACATTCTGTATTCTAAGAAAAAAAGATCTCTCCGTTTCCAAGAAAATTATTTCTTCCTTTAAGTCTTTATTTATCGTTATTTGTCTCTTCTCCCAGCTGTCCATCTGCCCTTCGCATCTCTCTGTCTTCTTCTCTATCTCCTTCATTTGTTCCTCTTGTTGAATTAATGTCTGTTGTATATCTCCCAATTCACTTCGCATCTGTTTAATTTCTTCCTTAACCCCTCTCATTTCCGCTTTCACATCTGCTCCCAAGTCCTCAAAGTTCTTGGATGTCGACTCCTGATTCTTAGCTATCGATTCCTGGATGGTTTGTAACATATTTTGAAGAGCCTGCATAGACGGCATCTTCCCTATCGCTGACATATCTTCTGATGTTCTTCTAGAAACTAAATGTGTCGAACTTGGGGTTACGGAGGTAGGCAATGAGATGACTTTCTTATTTGTTGTGGTAATAGTTGAAGATGTAGACATAACTGAAGACAACCACTGTTCCTCTACTCTTTATTAAATAAATATGTCAATCAGGTATTTTAAATCAAATAAGTTAATTCATCAGCTCTTGATACATCCAAATTATTCAATTTTCAATGTTCAGTGTTTACTATGAGACAGTGTATATATATCTTTTTCCCCCTTCTTTCCTTTCTTTTCCTTTCCTTTTAGTTGTAATATCCAGATCAACCACTAAGTGGCAGTATAAGACCAACCAAGTGCAGTCTCCATCTTCAGCAATGGGGGGGGGGAAGTGTCAAGTCACGATGTAACAAAAAGCTCCTCTTTTGATAGCGTAGCAAAGAGAGAAATAAAAGAGAAAATCCCACTATATCTCCAATCGCAAATTCCAACAAGATCAAGCAATTATTCCTTGTCCAACAGACAATATATTCAAAAAAAGAAAGGGGAGGAGGTAAAGTTTTGATAATATCAGAGTTCAAAGGGAGTTCAATGGCCGCTTCTGAGGAGCGAATAACAACTAGCAGCAAGAAGTTTACAAAACAGCCATTTCTCCGTCTGAGCCACTCCCCCAGTAAATGGCAAATCTTATATGTTTCTTAGGCAGGAGGTTCAATCAACTCGAAGCTAACTTGGGAAAACAGAGTTCTTACACCATGCTGGCGGGCTTCCCTCTCCAAGAGGCATAGTCACGATTTAGGGGCGATCCCACGCTGCCCTCTTTCTCCGCTGGCACTCCGGGAAGAAATCTGCCAGCGTGCGGGAGAGCCACCTCCTCGCATGCCCCGAAGCCTCCCCTTCTTCGCAAACCTCTCCACGGCTCACGATGGCACAGGAACAACCACCAGACACAGAAAAGGGAAAACTAGGATGAGCAACTATACCGTCCCTAGTCTTCCATTCAGCGTGATGTAGCCGGAAGTCTCTGCAGCTTCCAAGCAGTGTTCAAAGGCAACCTAATGTATAGTAGACCATATACTATTCAGATTGTCAAGTGAACAGGTCCCTGTGGTAAAGGTTTCCTGGTCCATGTAGTGTTGTAACTACTCTGATGGCTGCTAGATGCACAAGTCACGAACCAGCTTTTCAGGTTGAACTTGACCCTGTAATGACGAACTTCCAGAATCAAAGTTAATGGGCAACCCATAAAGTAGCAATTTTAATTGTCAGCAGGAATTAACCTGAGCTTGTGTGGCCCCATCTAGTCCCTCCAGGAATCAATTCAAAATTTCACTAACTGTATCTCTGAGATAATAATGTACAACTGTCCCTCATCAGCAAAGTGAAAGACTTCTCCCCAATCTGAGAGATAATCTCTCAAAGTTTCAAAAAGGAATTAAAAACAGAAATATAGACACAAAGCAAACCTTGCAATTTTTCAAACTTGGCAACCAAGGGTTTGATTGTTCCCATCTCATGATTACCAACTGGAACTACCCACTCAACTGAAATTATTTATAAATAACCACAATTTAATGCTTACTACTCCCGATACTTGATGCTAGTTTGGGAAGATACTATAGTTGATTGGATTAAATGTCATCAAGGAGTCTATCAAGACATGTTGAAATCCTCCTTCAAGTCCCTGAATATCAACACCACCTCCTGAGAAACCTTGGCACAAGATCGATCGACATGACCCACGCTGACCTACCAAGGCTGCCAGACATCTGAGGACAAAAAAACAACCATAGCACAACAGAAGCGAGCACTCCACAAAGCCAGAGCTGCAAATGTTCCAACAGTGGTGCCCACACATGTCTACCCGATATGTGGCAGAACATTCCATGCCCGTATAGGCCTTATCAGCCACTTGCGGACAGTGGCTGTCCCACAACCCAGGTCGTGAAACAGCCCACAACCTGTTCGAATACGATGGCCAAAGATCATCATCAGTGTGCATATTTTGCCATTTGAATCCAGGTCTCTACAAAACATTAATGTCAGTATGATGCTGTAGAGCTATGACGGCAAACCTATGGCACGTGTGCTACAGGTGGCACGTGGAGCCAAATTGGTGGGCATGCGAGCTCAGCTCCGGCACGCATGCGTGTGCCAGCCAACTGATTTTCGGGCCTTCTGGGCCCACCAGAAGTCAGGAAACACAGTTTCTGGCCTCCGGAGGACCACTGGTAGGAGGGAGGCTGTTTTTGCCCTCCCCAGGCTCCTAGAGAGACTCTGGAGCATGGGGAGAGCCTACTGGGCCCACCGGGGCCATCATGTGCCAAAAGCGGGGAGAGCATAGGGGGTTGGGGCACATAGAATTATGGATGTGGGCACGTGTGTGTGTGACCTCACTGTGCTCCCCCCACTTTTGGCACATGATGGCAAAAAGGTTAGCCATCACTGCTGTAGAGGTATTTAAACAAGACAGAATGTATTTCCTCAAGTAATACACTGTTTCTTGAGGAGCATTGTACTTATAAATTACATATTACATGTGCAATTACATGTACAATAAATAATGTGTTCTTGGATTCTTTTGCAGGGCCCAGACCAATTGTTTTATTGGTACATGGTTTTCTGTCAGAAGGGAGATGTTGGATTGCAAATCATCCTAGCAACAGCCTGGGATTTTTCCTAGCAGATGCTGGCTATGATGTCTGGATAATAAATAACAGAGGGACGACTTGGTCTAGAAGACACAAGGAATTTTCCATTGAGCAGCAAGAATTCTGGGAATTCAGGTAAGTTCCAAGGAGAGTTGATAGTCAAAATATTTGGTCAATTCTATCAATTTATTAGGAAAAGTTGTTTTAGGGTGAATGTAAATTAAGAATAAATTTATGTAACAAAATTTGCATATTGTCTTAACCAAATTTAAAATGGACACAATAAGCAATCAAAAAGCAATGTCAGAAGTAGAAACCCATAAAAATAAAATATATTATTTACCACAATATATTTCCACTCCCATTTTCTTAATTAAAAATCTTTTGGTTTTCTTGGTAAAATATGAATTTTAAATACAGAATATATTAAAGAAAGAGAAAAAAGATATGACCATTTCAATCTGTTTAAGAGATCATGGGTGCAGATTTTGAATATCATGTTAAACTAATAATGAATATTATGTCAGACTAAGATTCTTGATCATCAAGAAATGAAGGATATGGAAAATATTTATTTCACATGTTTCTTATACACGGCCATCTTATGACATTAGTACACAACTAAAATATTCTTGTAATATTCCTCTTGCAATGAGTTAAATGCTACAAATAAAATAGACTTAAATACACTGTCACTGAACAGTGGACTTAGGAAACAAGGATGGGAAGAAGGAACATTAATTTGTAATAAGGGGGCCAGGTAGTGTCCTAATTCCATTGTTGTGAATTTTTGAAGTATAAGTGACAGGTTCTCAAGAAGAAGCCAGAGTGGACCAAAAAGAAAGCTAGAAATGTTACAATCATGCTTGTGTACTTTGCTGTTCTGTTCAGCTTATTAGGTCACACTAGGAAGCTAAAAAGTTCTCTTCTTTGGATATATTCAAAGGAACATTATCTACTCACTTGATTCCAGTCAGTGATGTTTGTAAAGAGGAAATCCCATTCTCAGCCCTTACCATGTGATGGGTGCTACAGAATTCAATGCATTATCCTCTCCTTTTTAGCATCTACATAAGGATGTTGGCTGAGCTCATCCGTCACCATGGAATGAGGTATCATCAATATGGTGATGATGCCCAATTATATCCCCCCCCCCCCCGGTAAATTAAGCAATACTGTAAACTGTAAGGATCTGGATGGATACAGGCTTCAGCTGAAACCTAGAATGTTTCTAGGAGCTGGAACCAAGAATGAATGACTCTGGATTTTGGGGCCCAATGATTCCAGGTCTATGCCATCTTGGCATTGAATGGGATTGCACTGCCCCACATAGGCCCATTGTGCAATCAGAGGTTCATTCTAGACTCACGACTCCTATTTCTGCTCACGACTCCTGGTCAATGAACAGGTAGCAGTCATAGCTAAGAGGGTATTTGCTCAATTTCAACTTGTGTGCTCTGCATATACTCACTCTTGGCCTCATCACCTCAAGATGGGACTACTGCATTGTGCTCTGCATGGGGTTGTCCTTGGAGAATATACAGAAGCTTCAGATATAGCATGAGCCTTTATGTGCACTTCCTAGAACAAAACACGTTACACTTTTACTCTACTAGCAGCATTGGTTGCAGTTTGTTTGTACGTCCAATTCAAGGTCCTAGTTTTAACCCTCTAGACCCTCATGGCATGAGACTGGCTTGTCTGAGGGTCTGGCTCTCCCTTGTTATATTAGCCTGCTCCATCGGATCCATCAGATAAGACATGCTGTGGGACCAGAAGACATGTCTTCTCTGCCATGGCAATTGAAAATGCTCTCCCAAGAAATTAGATTAGCTGCATCCCTTTGGACATTTCAGAAATCACTCAAGATCTGTTTATGTTATCAGGCTTCAGCTCCCAGGGAGCCAGAAGCTTACTTTGATGCCTCCATTGTTGAAGAGGCCATTCTTATCTTCCCTTTGTGTATTATTTTTTATAATATTTATTTTTAATACGGATTTTTGTAGTTTTTTAAAAATATATCTGTTGTTTATTTCATTGTTGTACACCACTCAGAGTTGCTTCTGGTGAAATGGATGGCTACACAGATTTGATAAATAAATAAATATTATATAATATAGGGGCTGGAACCAGATTCCAGCTACACATCTTTTTTTGTAATTTTCAATTTTTAAAATGCTTTACCATCACCATCGCAAATATTAGGTAGACAGTTTTTCTGAGCAAATCTACTTTGAAATATTATTTTTTTAAAATTAGTGAAAACCACAGTTTTTATGGTGTAATTGCAGTTTCAAGTATTGCTGAGATTAGTGGGCCTTGATCAGATGTGTTGATCTTATTGTCCAGAGATAGCAAATAAATTTACTAGTGTGTTTTGTATGTATTTTGTGTTACAGTTTTCATGAAATGGCAATTTATGATATACCAGCCACAATAAACTTCATCCTACAGAAAACACAACAAGACTCTTTATATTATATTGGCCATTCCCAAGGAGCAGCAATAGGTACTATAAGTTAAGAATACAGTTTTGAGGTTGTTTTATAATAAAACTGTTTCCCTGTCCAACCAAGGATCCAGGGTTGTCTTTTCAACTGTGTAACCAGCAAAATAGAAAAAAAATTGAAAGGAAAATGTGGGTAAATATAAGATCGGAGTTGCTCAAATACCATCTTGATAAAATATTGAATTGAAAATGGACACAACAACGGAAAGGGGAGGGAGAGAGGAGTAGAGGGACAGGTAGGAAGGAGAGAGGAGAAGGGAGAAAAGAGAGAGAGAGAAGAAAGAGAAAAGGAGAGGAAGAAAGGGAGGGGAAATAAGAGCAGGAGAGAGGGTTAGAAAGAGGAAGAGGGAAGGAGTGGGCTAAAGGAAAGAGAAGGACAGAAGGGGAAGGAGAGGAGGAAAGAAGAAAGTTGAAAAGAATAGAAGAAGGGAGGGAAGGTAAGAGGGGAGAAGGAGAGGAATGGTTGTTGTGGAAGAAGGGAGATATGGAATGGTAGAAGAGCAACTCCAAATGTATTTTAAAGTTTTAGGATGAAGAATGAACCAATATGGAAACCAAAAGATAATATTTGTGAAAAGAATGGTTAAAGAGATTGTACATTTATATATGTTTTATGAGAAATAAAAAAAAACTTTTATTAAAAAAAAACTGTGATGAGCAAATGCAAGAAAATAGTCTAATTTGGTTCGTTTTTCTCCACATCAACTTACACCAATTCTGCATCCCTATTAGGAAGCCTTCAAAATTTATCCTAGTTAAGGGCCATTGAGAGACATCTTTTATGAGGATGACTATCAATAATTGATCAACGCCATTTCAGCCACTACAGAGTGGGCCCTGATTTCATGGAGGTGCACCATTTTGCCTAATGCAACAAAGACACTACTGAAGTTGAAGTTTGCATTTTTTTTTCTCTCCACATAACTTTTTCTAATCCTAAACCTTTTTATGACCTTGGCTTTTCTCACATTCTGTTTCCTAGGTCACTGCTATTTTTAATTCTTCTGCTAAGTGTCCCTAAGTGTGGGGGCTTTTCAGATAGTGGTGGTAAGATTGGAAACCAGTTCCAAAATATATATCTAATAATAAGTATACTCTTCTCAAAATAATATTGCTTTGTGGTTTTCTTGCGGATGTTTCATTATCAATCTTCAATGCAATTTTCTATCTAGACTTCTTAATTGAAATTTGAATGCCATCAGAATTCTTTTATACTTGTATAACCTACATCTAATAAATCTAGACGAATTGTGAGCTGAGAGAATTGTTCTCAGAATTAACTATTTTCCAGTCTATATCACTATTGGAGAACTTTAATTGCTCTTATTAGGGAAGAAACTTGCTTTGAGTCCTTAAAGCCATATTGCTTGATACACTATTGACAACTCAACATTTCACCAATATTGCATTCTAATATAGAAATCAAGTGGATAATCATCAGGACAAATAGGGACCAAAGGTTGTCCCTATTTTTCTACTTGCATTTTTTTCGTGCTTTCGAACTGCTAGGTTGGCAGAAGTTGGGCCAAGTAACGGGAGCTCACCCCATTACACGGCACTAGGGATTCAAACTACTGAACTGCCGACCTTTCAATCAACAAGCTCAGTGTCTTAACCACTGTGTCCCATAAATTGGCTTTCTTTAACTGGCATTAAATTAAGAGGGGAGGGGAGTGAGGAAGTTTTAAAGGGATAAAATCCTTACTATTTCAATTGGGAAGGGCAGCAGAGGTTTCATTTACTTGGACCTGAAGAACAATCATTTCTTCTTCTCATAAAAAAAAAAAAGGCTCCCTATATCAAGATTAGGTTCTTTCCCTATAGTTTTTTAGGCAGTGTGCTGCATGATCATAGGGACGTTCAAAGCAGGTCTAGCAAGAAAGAAGGCTATATGTGAATACCCACCGTTCACATCGGGTCCATTGGCCATCTCATTCATTTAATAAAGAAGCGACATCTTAATCTCTGTCTGGAAATGTATATATTTTGTGGAGGGGGATAGAATTTTCAAAAAATAAATTAAAAAATAAAGCAATAAGATTCAAGCCAGCATTAAAAGTAAGCAAAAGTTAGTTACAGCATGTATAAAATCCTACAGTTTGAATCCTTCCTTACTTCTGCCCGTTTGCAGGTTTCATTGCTTTTGGGATTCTGCCCTGCCTCTCTGACAGAGTGAAGCTCCTTATAAGCCTCACACCTCCCTACACTGGGCAAGATGCTGGTGGAGCATTCCGTGCACTAGGGAAAATTCCAGAACGACTGAGAGAAGTAGGCATTTATTTATTCAGTTACTCAACTTGTAGATTGCCATCTTTAGTTTTAGATGGCTAACCAAGCTTGATTTTAACCCCCAAAATGATGTATGTTATGCTGTATGTCAAGCTTATTATGAATATTAATAGTAACTAGGCAACCAGTGACCCATTTGGTCAAGTCTGACCAGCATGTCAGAAGCACAAAAGGATTGACAGGGTGTGCGGGAATTAGGGGGAGCTTATGAAGTTGTGTACATGACTCCCTCCCTGTATGCTTCCCAAAAAGGAAGTTGCAAGTCCAAAATCCCGACTGGGCTCCCACTGTCAACCATTGCCATGAGCTATGGTGGTGCAGTGGTTAGAATTCAGTACTGCAGGGCTACTCATTGCTCACTCCAGGAATTCGATCCTGACTGGCTCAAGGTTGACTCAGCCTTCCATCCTTCCAAGGTGGGTACAGTGAGGACCCAGATTGTTGGGGGCAATATGCTGACTCTGTGAACTGCTTAGAGAGGGCTGCAAAGCATTGTGAAGTGGTATATAAGTCTAAGTGCTATTGCTATTGTCACATGAACCCCACTGATTTTCTCCCTGCAAGATTTCCAGATTTTCCCATTGATTCGTGGGAAGGTATCAGAGAATGTTGTAAATGAGGATCATGTGTCATCGTTCCTTCCCTGAACAGAGAAACAGAATTACCATAAGCTGGCAAAAAAGCAGTGGGAGTGGGAATGACATCCAACTTCCAGACAGTTTTCCCCTGAAATTTCTTTCTGGGAAACTGGCAATGAGCATCAGAAATCTTCCTTCCTTCCTTCCTGCCTGCCTGCCTGCCTACCTCTGTCCACTCCTGTTTCCTTCTTTCCTTCTATTCTTTCTCCCTTTTTTTCACCATTCTTTCCTCCCTCCTTTCCACCTCCTCTTGCCTTCCCATCAGGCAGGTAAGTGATTACTACTGAGTGGCGGAAAGAGCAAGGGATTGCTTGAGTGGCTGGTAAACTGACATGGAACATTAAAAATGAAAATCATGTGACTACAACAATGCAGTGGCAGCATTTAAGCAGCTGCAGCCCAGCAGCATTGAAACAGATACAACTTCACCAAATTTCATTCCCTTGGGAATAATGGGGAAGAATTTTAGTAGTAAAAAATTGAATATTTGGGAAGTATGTGATGAAATTGCTGTTGTTAATTGGAAAACAATGCCCACAGGTTCTACAGTGCTTCAGTATCACAGATAGAAATAAATATTTTTCGGAGCATAATAGCTATAGCAATAGCACTTAGACTCATAGACTGCTTCATAGGCTTTTACAGCCCTCTCTAAGAAGTTTACAGCTTCAGCATGTTGCCCCCAACAATCTGGGTCCTCATTTTACGGTCTGAAGTGGTAGACGTCATTTTGTTTAAAGTATGGCCATATAAATTGTCGGCCATTTTGTGGACCGCATGGTGGGGTATGGGGGTGGCCATTTTGTTGGCCATTTTTGAAGCCATGCTTTTGGAAAAGGTGGAAGCCATTTTGGAAGCAATAAAGTCAATAGGTGGAGAGGGAGAATTTTTAATAAAATGGGTGTTTAAAAGGTCAGTCTGGGAATCTATGGGTTGAAGCAAAAAATTGTCGTTTACCAAGTCTGGTGAGGTTGAAAGGGTGTTTAACAATTCAAGAGTTCTTTGAGGAGTCCAGCCTGCATTTAGCAGGCCTGTCGCATGTAAAGCTTGATATAAATGCTGTTTTGGAGAAGCTTGAGAAAATAAAAATTGGTCTGAAGTTGGAGGGTTGGAACATACAAGGGATTCAGAAGGTTGAAGTCCTTGATGATAGTCATGAGGTGGAGTAGAATGGAGATCGAAGCAAGGTTGTTGTTGTGTACTGGGCATGTTCCCTGTGGACGCCCCCTGTTGGATGGGTAATAAGCGTTAAGTGTTATGATTGGTTAAGCGTATCTGACAGCCGCTGTATAAGAACTGTCAGAGCAAGTCCCGCGCGTTCGTATTCTTACTGTTCGAGAGTTAACTGAGGGCCAGTTATAAGCTCGTATACTTGCGTATTAAAGATACTTACCTCAGACGTTACTTCAGCTTCCCGTCATCCTTGAAGTCTGCCAGTATTTACCATTGGTGACGAGGGTGGGATCGGACCTGAAATAATTAAGAAGGCACAAAGGTAACCGATAGTGAATTCACAGATACCATGGCGTCCTCTCACAGTTTTCCGCCGTTCGCACAGGGCAAAGATTCATGGGACATCTATGTCACCCGCTTTGAGTGTTTCTTAATAGCCAACGACTACACGAACCTGTCCTCAGAGCGTAAGAGGGCTTATTTCTTAAGTTTTTGTGGAACGGAGATGTTCGATACGGCTATGACATTGATGGCTCCCCAATCCATTCACTCCGGGACATGGGAGGAGTTCATGGGCACGCTTAAGCGTCATTATGCGCCGGCACCATCCCGAATAGCCTGCTGCCAGCATTTTTATCACCGTGACCAGGCTCCGGGTGAGTCAATCAACCAATATGTTGCCGCTTTGTGAAGGGCAGCTCGCCATTGCGAGTTTGTAAATCTGGACGATTATCTACTTGATGTTTGGTTAGCGGAGTGAGGGACCAAAATCTTAAACAACGGTTAATCGCTAACCACGAACTGACTTTCCAAAAGGCGTTGGATGAGGCATGCGCGGCAGAATTAGCTGTCCATTGCAGAGCTGCCCCAGGGCCAGAACCCGCGAACTGGTGAACAGTCAACCAGCAGTGCTAATGAAATCCACGCTGAGGCAAATTATGACTCGGAGGAGAACAAGGAGGGGCTAGATGTTTACCGCGTAAGAGAGAGCAAGAACAAGGCCATTGGCCCTAGAAATACACCAGGCAGGGCGCTAGAATGTTTTAGCTGTGGAGGGGACCACCTCCGCGCATCCTGCAGATTCAAAGAGGCTACATGCCGGCGTTGCGGCTGCCGGGGGCACAGAGCAAGAGTATGCCGGTCGGCGCAACTGCAGACGAGCCAGGGACTCCGTATGGAAACTACAAAACAACGCCGGCCTGAGGCGCCCATTGAGCATGCGTGAGCTCAGACGGGGTTTTCCGCTGTCAATAAGGTCACCCCACCAAAGAATACAGAGGGAAATAAAATAACGCTTACGGTCCACATTGAAGGTAAACCGTGCCCTATGGAGGTAGATACTGGCTCCGCCACCTCTATTGTCTCCTGGATCACAATTAAGCAGCTTGTGCCGAAACTTTCCAAACGTCACTTAGATCGTTGTTCCCTCCTTCTAAAGGACTACCAGGGCGCCTTCATTCCTGTAATCAGAACCAGCAACTTCCGTGTGAAATACCGGAATTTTACTGGCCGTCTCTCTTTGTAATTGTGGATGGACCCCTTCCAAGCCTTCTGGGTCTTAATTGGTTTGCTGCCCTCGGCCTCACGATACATGGCATTCATGCCATCCACTCTTCTGAACTTGCCACCCTAACTGAGGAGTTCCCTACGGTTTTCACCGACATGCTGGGCAAATACACAGGAACTCCTGTGTCCTTCAGTCTTGACCCTATGATACCGCCCCGACACCTCAAGCCGCGCAGGGTGCCTTTCGCTTTACAACCAAAAGTGGACGCCAAACTAGACAAACTCATACAACAGGGTATTTTAGAGCCGGTCGATCATGCCCAGTGGGAGACACCCACAGTAATTGCGATCAAACAAATGGCTCCATCCATATTTGCGCCGATTAAAGTGCGCCGATTAACCGCACTCTTCAAAACCAAATATCCTGTCCCAGTTGTTCAGCATTTATTGCATTCACTGGGACGCGGCTCCATTTTTGCGAAACTTGACTTATCCCAGGTGTATCAACAGCTGCCCGTTGATGACCGAACAGCTGAGGCGCAGACTATTGTCACGTACCGCGGGGCGTTCCAGTGCCGCTGGTTGCAGTTTGGGGTCTCCGTCGCCCCGGGAATCTTCCAAAGTTTAATGGAGCGTCTGCTCCATGGCATCCCCGGGGTCGCCCCTTACTTCGATGACGTCCTAGTTTCTGCCTCAAGCGTCACACAGCTCATGTCCAGACTCCGCCGAGTTCTAACCAAGTTCCACCGTGTGGGCCTCACCGTCAAGAAAGACAAATGCCTGGTAGCCGTCCCTGAAGTGGAATTTCTAGGGTACCTGATTGACTGCCACGGAATCCACCCTACCCCAGCTAAAACCAAAGCTATCCTCGAAGCACCGCCACCATCCTCTAAAGCAGAGCTGCAAGCCTTTTTGGGGCTACTAAATTTCTATGCCATGTTTTTACCACATAAGGCATCCGTCGCAGAGCCTCTCCATCGACTACTAGATCGTGGGGCTGCCTGGACCTGGGACTGGAAAGCGTCTTCTGCATTCGCCGCTGTCAAGAGGTTGCTTGTCTCGAACTCAGTACTTATGCAATATTCAGAATCGCTCCCTTTGGTATTAGCTTGTGATGCCTCACCGTATGGCGTGGGCGCAGTACTTAGCCACTCCCTTCCTAATGGCACAGAGGCTCCCATGACCTTTTTCTCCCGTACCCTGGCCCCAGCTGAGAGGAATTACTCTCAGCTGGACAAGGAGGGTTTGGCTTTAGTCTCCGGGGTCAAAAGATTTCACCATTACCTCTATGGTCATCAGTTTACCTTACTGATGGACCATAAACCGCTGCTGGGCATCCTGTCCGGGGACCGCCAAACCCCACAAATTCTGTCCCCCTGACTCACCCGCTGGTCCGTTTTCCTTTCGGCCTATCACTATTCCTTGGTTTATGTCCCTGGTCGGCACTTGGCCCATGCGGACGCTGCCCTCTCAAAACCTTCCTGTGTGACCCAGCTCCCGCTTCCTCCATTCTCCTTATTGACAGCTCGTCCTTTCCCCTAACGGCTGCCGACATTGCAAGAGCCTCCAGCCGGGACCCCGAAATTGCGCAAGTGTTAACTTGGGTGTTACGGAGTTGGCCGTCTGGGGGGTTGGGGCCGGAATGGCAACCTTACACCCTCCGCAAGTCAGAATTAGCTGCCCAGGATGGCTGCCTGTTATGGGGACACAGGGTGATTATCCCCGCTCCCTTCCGGAAATCAATCTTGGCTTCCCTACATACCGGACATCCAGGCATCGTCCGTATGAAAGCCCTAGCTCGGTCCTATCTCTGGTGGCCCAAATTGGATGACTGCATCACAAAGTGGGTATCCACCTGCCCCCAGTGCCAAGAATCTAGGCCGATGCCACCACGGGGGAAGCCCAGGGAGTGGAAGGAACCGAGGGGACCATGGTCTCGCTTACATATCGATTTCGCGGGACCTGTCCAGGGCCAGATGTTCTTAATTTTGGTCGACGTGTTCTCCAAATGGGTAGAGGCAATTCCCATGCCCTTGACTTCTGCTGATGCCGTCATTCGGGCTTTGCGTGCGTTATTCGCTACCCACGGGTTGCCTGATGAGATAGTTTCAGACAATGGGCCTCAACTGACAGCATCCTCCTTCGAACTATTCCTGGCAGGGCTAGGGGTCCATCACTGCCTTATATCCCCTTACCACCCGGCCAGTAATGGTCTGGCCGAACAGGCAGTGAGGTCCACTAAGGAGGCGCTAGGGCGCATGGCTCCAGGGGGGAGGCACACCCGGCTCGCAGAGTATTTACTGGTGCAACATTCTACCCCCTGCCCACTGTCTAACCGCAACCTGGCAGAGCTCCTTATGGGCCACCGCCTGAGAACAGTGTTTGATCGATTACACCCCTCGTACGCCCCGAAGAAACCTCTAGCGTCCTCCAGCACCCACCGTTGTCTAAAAGAAGGTGAGCTAGTATACGCCCGAAACTATACCGGCCTGCCACTCTGGTTACCCGATATAATACTCGCGGTCACAGGACCATGTTCCTATAACATAGACATGGGGCGTGGTCGGGTTTGGAGAAGACACCAGGATCAAATAAGAATTCGTTGGGCAATGGGGACCAACCGTCAAGTACCAGATAGGGAAGGGGACAACAACGAACCTCAGGGTCAGCTGGGCGATAAGACGCCCGCCGAGACACTAGGTCATACAACACAAACTAGAACCGCAGCTCAAGAAGCACGGAGCCTACCGGAGCCCGTCTCCCGCACACTCAACACCAACGACTCAAGTCCCACAGTCGTAGAAGCACACTTACCTGTTCCTGATGGGCCATGTCCTGATCTGGAAGGCGGTGTGATTGGGCCGGAGGCCAGGCATCTACCACTGGAGGGCCCGCGACGGTCAAGTCATCTCCGGCGACGCCCGGCGTTTCTTCAGGATTACGCATGCACTTTCTAAGGATAAAGGAGTGTTGTGTACTGGGCATGTTCCCTGCAGACGCCCCCTGTTGGATGGGTAATAAGCGTTAAGTGTTATGATTGGTTAAGCGTATCTGACAGCCGCTGTATAAGAACTGTCAGAGCAAGTCCCACGCGTTCGTATTCGTTAACTGAGGGTCAGTTATAAGCTCGTATACTTACCTCAGAAGTTACTTCAGCTTCCCGTCGTCCTTGAAGTCCGCCAGTATTTACCAGTTGTTGTAAGCGTGGTTCTGTTCTTTCGGTGTTCAAGTGAAGAGAAGGAAAAAAAGTTGGGTCCTTTTGTAAAGAGGTTTGTACTTGCTGTGTAGCTTCAATAGTAAGTTTTTTTAGTCTTTTGGTTAATGATTGGTGCTGTTTTGTTAAGGATACGGTTAATGCATCAAACTCTTGTAAAGATAATTCATTCAGGTTCAAGGATTCCATGTTAGGAAAAACGTTCTATGATTTTAAAAATTTACAAAAAATTCATAGACCTGAGCAATAATTTTCCATCGTCTGCTACCATTTGTCAGATATGTATTGATGGTCGTGCTCATTCGGTTCTATGAGGAAGTTATTTGGTCAATACAGTTTCAGGTTCAAAAAGTTTTTTTATTATTTACAAATATACAATAATGAACAGGGCATCCTGTTGCATTTGTTACCCTAACTGTATGACTCAGATGTTGAGAGAAGAGAGAAGTTCGCATGTTGTCTTGCTGAGAGATAGATGGGAAGAAGCAGGGAAGATATCCAATTGATTTCTGGGTAAGAATCCAATAGGAGAGTTCATTGGCTGATACAGTCACATGTGATGTCTGTAAAGACTTAACCCCTTCTGGTCCCTGGTGCATCATACGCAGGCAATATCTGACATTCCTTGGGCAGCAAAAGTGACTAACAAGCAAATACTGGAACGCATAACACCAGATATGTCACGAGAATGCAAAATCATGAAACTGTGTATCACTTACTTTGGCCATGTCATGCAGGGGAATTCACTGGAGAGAGAAATTATGTTTGGATGAGTTAGCGATAAAAAGAAATCAGGCCATCAGAGAACATGATGACTTTACACTATCAAAGTTGATACCAGCCAGAGCATAGAAAAACTGAAGAAATAGTGCAAGGTTGGAAGATGTGGAGAGACCCAGCCCATCCTATTGCCCTGAGTCAGACTCAGCTGAATTGATAACATTATCATCATTTACTGGAAACGTTTAGATTGGTTTAAGGAAGAGAATAACCATCTAGCTAAAGAACTGGAAGGATTATGAGCAGGTGGTTTGATTCGACTTGAATCGCTCTTACTTGATTGACAAGTTATCCTGAGAGATTCTAGAATGGAACCTTTTCTTCATTTGTCCATCCAGCTCTGTACTGTGCAATCTCTTAATATGGGTCTCTGTCTGGAATGCATTGCCTCTTCGCTGGGAAATCTCTATGCTGCCTAGACTACCGTCTACTGCCAGGTGAACATTTCATCACACAAGCACACCCAGCCACCAAAAATAACTTTGTGCTCTCTTTGTTTCTTTTAATTCTTTTGATTCTATTTCCAGGGAAATTCTCTTGAAGAAATTAAAAGCCTCTTGCGGGAAAAACCTTCAGAGACAGAGCCCAGAGATATTGCTAAGGCAGGGTCTGCAACCTTAAACACCCAAAGAGCCATTTGGACCCATTTCCCACAGAAAAGAAAACACCAGGAGCCACAAAACTCATCCCGTGCCTGATTATTTCTTGAGCAGCCACAAAACTAGCATATGAAGTTGAATTAAACATTGTTTTCTTCTGAAACTTTTCTTTTCTTGGATTTATCCATGGTTGGCCTACCGGGGTTGAAAAGCTCAATAAATCATGTGTCGGTGGATGTCACACATTGGCGGTTGTGACACATATTTTGAGTGACAGGGAGCCGCAGCAGAGGGATGAAAGAGCGACATGCAGCTCCAGAGCTGCAGGTTTCTGACCCCTGTGCTAAGGGAATAGTCAGATAAGAAACAGCATAGCCCGCCTTGCTCAAAAAAGTTTTGAGTTTCTCAGGCTGTAAAAGGTTGGAGGATTGTACTTTCAGATTTGCAAGATTGATGCCACCTTGCAAGGTAAACCAGAGGGGAATCACAACCAGATGAACTAATCCTACTTTGTTATAAAGTTATACTAACATAATCCTCTCCTCTCCCATATTGTTCAATTTAGCAGCAATTCTGGCAAAACTGAGTACTTTGATTAAAGAAAAGAACATAAACACTTTTATTTCCACATGGAAACCGCTTCTGAACTTTATGCTCGATGTGGAAAAGAATGAAATTCTGACTTTGGGTTTTACAGATTAGAGTCATAGATCTTTACAGAAATGGCTTGTTTATACTATTATCGAAAAGTAAAAAGTTGTGATTTGATGTTATTGCCTTATTTTACTGTAACAGACAGAGTTGGAAATCAATGCTTTTTCTTTTCCTCCTTCTATCTTTCCTCAACTTTTCCCCCTTTCCCCTCCCCCCTCACTGCTCTTCTATTTACTTTTATAGTTCATATTTTATAATACTCTATAACTCAATTTTTAAAAATGCTTACATGAAATTTAGCAGCAATTCTTTATATTCATAGCCATGGGAGAAGACCAGGCAATAGTGGGGCTTAAAGAAATAGAATTATATATAGAGAGATATAGAATTATTGTACCACAGCAATGCACACTTCAGAATGGCATTGTACCTAGATCAACTCAGAATGAATTACATTACTACAGTTCAACATTATACCATAAGCAGAGTAAAAGGAAAAATTTCATGAAATTCCATTTTTGGAATTTGCCCTCACAAAGATAATAATATTGACCCACAAATTCATGTGCAGCTTTAGCAGGGGTGAAATGCTCCCGATTTGGACCGGATTGCCTGATCTGGTAGCGATGGAGGCGGGTGGTTCGGAGAATCGGTAGCAAAAATCCCTGCCCACCCCCATGCCCAGCTGAGCCGCACAATTATCAGAGGCTTTTTTTTTACTTTTAAAAGCATTTTTTCTACAACCTCTTCAGCCGAAAAAATGCTTTTAAAAGTTAAAAAAAAAGCCTCTGATGATTGTGCGGCTCAGCTGGGATCATCAAAGGCTTTTAAAAGAAAAAAAACCTTTTTTTTTCTTTTAAATGCCTCTAACGATCAGGCAACTCAGCTTGGATGGTCAGAGGCATTTAAAAGAAAAAAAGTCTCTGCCGATCAGGCAACTCAGCTGGGATCGTCAGAGCCTTTTGAAAGCATTTTTTTTACCTCTTTGCTGAAGAGGTTGTAGAAAAAATGGTTTTAAAAGTTTTTTAAAAATTGGCCACGCCCACCCAGTCACATTAACCCCCCCAAGCCACGCCCACAGAGCCGGTAGTAACAAATTTTAGATTTCACCCCTGGGCTTTAGTGTAATTTCTGTTGAGACATTCACAAAGAGTTCTTCACTCCTCTTTGAATTCCATTTCTGAAACTCATATATAACCAGCAGCAAAATAGTGCAAGCGAGATTTCTTTTTTCGTATCCTTTATTCATTTGGTATGTTCTACCCTGTAGATGTGTAGATCTTTATGTTTCATGAGATAGGCAGATGTTGTTTGAATTATTATGGTTTCTATTTCTATTGGGCAGTTCTTTGTATTTTGTAATGTTTTCCAGTTCTTTCTCTTCTATTCTGCTGTCTTCAGGTACCGGTACAACCAGTATCCAAACTTTTTGCCTTTCTTATCAACAATTGCTATTTGTTATGTGTCAGGTGCTTGTCTGTTTGAATTCTAAAATCCCAGAGCACTTTAGCTTCTTTTTCAATTACTTTGTCTATTTTGTGGATCCACCAGTTCTTGCCTGCAGGAAAATAATATTACTTGCAGATTCTTCAGTACACCATTGCTGCTACTTTGTCATGGCGTTGTTTGTAGTCAGTCTGTGTGATCCTGTGTGATCCTCTTGCAGCAGCTAATTAGATGGTCCACTGTTTCTTCAGCTTCACTGCAGGAGTTAAGATTTGCTATCTGTTCCTGTCTTTTTAATTCTGATTTGGTATGCATTTGTTCTTAAGGCTTGGTCCTGTGCATCCAGAATTAGCTCCTCTGTCTCTTTCTTCAACTGTCCTGCCCTTAGCCATTTAGAGGTCTTTTTGTTATCTGCTTTGTGCACAGGTAATTCGTTGAGTTTCTATGCCAGTTTAGTCTGTTTGGCATTCTGTAAGCCTTCATGGTAACATGTCCTCCCACCTGTTTTACTCAAGGCAGTTGTAGAAAGTTGATGAAATCCTAATATAATAGACATATATTAATAACAATTGAAAAGCCAGTGAGATAAGTAAGATTTCATAAGATGGAATTTTTTGGAACACAATTGCCTGTCTTGACTCTACCACGGGCTCTGCCTGTCCTTCTCCTACAATTATGTGAGAACTATCTATACCAGTGGTGGGTTGCTACCAGTTTGCCGCACATCGGGCGAACCGGTAGTGCCAGTGGCGGGAGGCACCACCCATCCCACCTGGATACTTTTGTGCATGTGCAGAAGCATTGTGCACAAGTGCACAAGCGCCCACAAGCGAACCAGTAGCAACGGGTTTTGAAACCCACCCTTGATCTATACATGACTCTAGCAGTGGTGGGTTGCCCCTGGTTCGGACCGGTTCTAGAGAACCGATAGAAAAACCGGTGGGAGGCTCTGCCCACTGACCCTGTCATCAGATGTCATCAGATGTCATCAGAAGCAATCTGCGCATAGCGAGCGCACACACACGATCCTGTTGCAAACCTGTAGTAAAGGTAAATAGAACCCACCCCTGGACACTAGGTGGCTTACAATCCAAACAGAATAAAACAATTAAAAAAACACACAATTAAAAGCAGCCCCCAAAAATATTTTTTTTCTGTTTAGAAGTAATTGTTTCCAATTTGGGTGAAATGAAGTTTGGAATTCAGCTGACTGGATTTGAAAATTGTACAAGGTAAAATGATCAGATAATGGAAATCTAGAGGACTTTCAATGATATCTTTAATGTGAGGAGTTCATGTTGGAAAAAGAGGAATGTTTTCAGAATTGCAAGGTTTCTTTCTGATCACATTTGGCACAATTACAAACGTGATTTAAAATCATCCATATTCATGAGCCATTTTTATTTTCAGGTAATATGGGGCACTAAAGAATTTTCCCTTCTCAATCGGAGACTAAAAACTATTATGACCTATGCATGCAGCTATCCAGTAATTGACCAAGTATGTGCCCAGTTCATTTTCTTTACAGGAGGATATCATGAGAAAAACCTTAATATAGTAAGTAAACTCTATTTTTATTTAGACTTTTTACTAAGACTTTTTCCAAGTGGGGAGAAAGATACTGAAAACATGGAGACTGCTTGAAAAGATGGTGGGCAAAAAAGGCAGAGATGCTGAAAGTGCCTGGGTTTTATGCCCTCTGTTGGGCTTTGAATTTGAGCTTGCGTTCTGATTGGTTGTCGGACTCCCATGGGACCATGCAGGGGTAACTTTGTAGGTTGTCTTTTGAGTCCCAGGATTGGTTGACTCTTGCTGGGTGATGATGTAATGAAAGGGCTTTGGGCAATTCCTACTATGGTTCTGCCTGAAGGAGGTAGATCTTTGTTATGTAGAATAGACTGGCCCAGATCTTAATGGCCTATTGACAAAGATGGAGGGGGGGACTGAGTTTCTGCCTCCCTTTTAGGGGAAATATTCTGCCCTTTTAATATTTCCTAAAATACCTCATTTTCCTAGGAGAGGGGTGGGTGCTAACTTCCTACAGCAGCTTTAAGAATTCCCAGAATTCAAGGTTGCGAAACACTGCTTTATAGTAGCAGAATCTTGAATGTCTGCCTGTGTTTTCCCTTCCCCTCTCTTATAACCCAAGGAGTCAAAGAAGCTTGTGGGAATTATTCTGAATCATTTTTCATGCATCTATGTTTCTTCTGCGCTTGTTGCTTTTCTAACCACTTTTGGCTGCTTTCTTCAACATCATCATCATTGTGGCTCTCTTCAAAAGAAGAAGAAGAAAAAGAAACACACTGAGCAAAACATATGCTTACAGCAACACACCCTAACATGTGCTTTAAAACAGTGTGAAATGTAAAATTTGTTACTACTGGTTCTGTGGGTGTGGCTTGGTGGTGGTGGGGATAATGTGTCTGGGTGGGCGTGGCCAACTTTTTTTCTTTTTTACTTTGAAAGCATTTTTTTCTACAACCTTAAGAGGTTGCAGGAAAAAATGCTTTTAAAAGCCTCTGACAATCCCCGCTGAGCCACGAGATCATCAGAGACTTTTTTAAAAAAAAACTTTTAAAAGCATTTTTTCAGCTGAAGAGATTGTAGAAAAAATGCTTTTAAAAGTAAAAAGAAAAGCCTCTGATGATCACACGGCTCAGCTGGGCATGGGGGGGCAGGGATTTTTGCTACCGGTTCTCAGAATCACTCGCCAGCATCGCTACTGGATCGAGCAATCCAGTCTAAACCGGAAGCATTTCACCCCTGCTTTAAAAAAACACCTATTAACCTGGGACATCTGCATCTTCTATTTTGAAGATATCCTTTCTCCATCCATAAAGATAGTCTTTCTTTAACACCCAGCATTGGGACCAGTTGCTAAGTGAAATCGCAACTGGAATTACATTTTTAATTCACCTTTCCTGTCATTTCCAGACCTGTTAAGGTCACAAATGTGATGATAGGTCATAAAGTTACTGTTTTTTAAAATCATTGTCATAACTGCAAACAGTCACTAAATGAAATAGTTGCTAAATAAGGACTATGTGTACTTAGATTTGCTCACTCTAATGACTAGAGTGCATAATCTTGAAACAATTGCTTTAGGGAATCAGTTTTCTTAGAACATTAAGTAAGTGTTGAGCCAATCCTAGAGATGACACAGTGAAATCCGATCAAGTTGAAACTTTTCTTTGCTTACAGCTAATGGACAGAATCTTGCCAATCTAAAGTTATAACTTTTTAACCTACTAGGTATAGCCTGAAAGATTCTAGAGCAAACCACTTTCCCTCTGCCACATCCAGCTTGAGACTGCCAGTCTCATAAGTCAGTGTGTCTCTATGAGAAAACGTTTTTGTTGCCAAAATTATTCCCCATTCCTCCTGCAGATGCACATTCTATCACACTGGGTTAAATGAAAATTATTGAAGCCGTGCAAAGAATAAATTCAGAGACTGGATTCAATGAAGAGTTGTTCTAACAAACCATTCAAGACAACATGGTTTGGATCATTGCATCAAATAAATTGGCCCCGAATAGTTTCAGAAATGCTATCACTTTTCTGCTACTGGCCATTGCAACTTTCATTCCATATACTGAGAACACTGAGGGAAGTTGAATGATGTAATTGATTCTTTCCAGCCAATCAGACTTATCATCCCGTTAATAAAAGCCAGTTTGGTGGAATCTGAGAAACTATCTCCTCTAAATAACCCCTTGATAATTTCATCTAAAAATTAACAATCGGGCTAAAACTAACCATTGAACCTCCTGCCTGAGGCTAAACTGGATCTCAAGTAACTAGAGCCTACAGTCAGGGGTGACAGCAGGAAGCTAAGGGAGCTGAGATGATGCGCACAATTATAAAACTCAAGTCCCATACCTTTGTAATCACCTGCAGCATAATGTACTTAAAAACCAACACAGATACACAGTCACACAGTCATCATGGCCCACATGGCTCCCCATTGCTAATGCCAAGCCAGCAGCCCTGTGATACAGAATGGACACATCAACCTTAATCCAAATTTATCTTTGAGCTGAGGACAATTTGATCTGAGTTACCTTGTCTAGCCCAAAATCTACATACACCACGTGTTCTTCCACAGACAACATATCATAATCTTTTAAGATAGATCAATTATCTTGTGTTTCTGATTGATCTTATATTGGTAAAACGGATAGCCGTTTAAATAGTTTGCAAACTCTCTCCAAGCCCTTCAAAAAACTGAAACAGGAAACTTTGGTGACTTCTGGATGCAGGAAGGTTGCACTGAACGGTAATTTCTCATGAGTATAATACATTAATCGTTCCTTCAGCAAATAATTTATCAGTCTGATTCATGTGTTCGCAGCTTATTAGATGTAAATATTACTGAGTAGCACATTGAAGTAGAGAGAAGATCCAAAATCTGTGTCAGGCAAAATTATTGTGAAGATTGGAGAGCAATTTTTAAAGATGGATAAGGGGAAATGATTTACTCACATATTGCTCCAATAGTGTTTTTTGTGGCCATGTGCAACTTACTTCTGAGGTATGAGAAGGGGGGGGGCGGGGGGGAGAATTTTTTGCTCAATCTAACAATTTAAAAAATCCCTTTATATAGTTCCTCTGTGTATACATATAGATTCTTTTTGTAATTCAGAGTCGGATGGATGTATATGCTGGGATGAATCCTGATTATTCATCTATAAAAGCCTCCAATCATTGGTATCAGGTAAAGTATTATAGGAAGAAATATCCTTCTGGGTTCTGCTCCAAGTGGGGAAAAAGACACTGGAAACATGGAGACTGCTTGGAAAGATGGTTTAATGGTGGACAGGATCACATGGCTTGAGTTCCTGAACAGAAAAGAGGCGAGATACAGCGATTCTCCGGATTTTATGCTCTCTCTGGCTTTGAACTTCCTGGGGCCCAGAAAGAGTATCCTGATTGGTTGTCAGACTCCCAGGGGGTGGGGGTCTTAGCTAACTTTGTAGGTTGTCTCTCAAGTTTGCTCGAGTCTGGCCATGTGGTGAGTTTCTGTTGCTAGATGGGTCTATTGTGTTGCAGATATGGCCCATTGACTGAGCTTGGCTGAGGCCTTAATGGCCCATTAACAAAGGTGTGTTTGGGGGGCGGGAAGGCAGAAAGCTGCTTTGTCTTTAAAACATGTTTCTCCATTTCTCAACCAGGGAAACATAATATTCTGCCTTTTTAATATTTCCTAAAATATTTCAGTCTTCCAGGAAAGAGGTGGGTGCTAACTTCCTACAGTATGATTTTAGTTTGTTAGTTATTTTCTAGGCAAATCAAAATTGAGATGTCAATGTTTTATACATAACCAAATGCTTGGTATAAATATAAGGTGACCAGATTTTAACATTGGTAAAAAGGGACACCATTGATTGGAGGGGGGGGGGGGCTTGATTAAAAATTTAATATATATGGAGCAACAAAAATTTTCATAGAACGCAAAAATAGTACTGTAATATATTTTTTAAAATTTCAACATAAGTACAATTTACAAATATAATAAATAAATAAAAATTATGTATAGTATTATTTTATTCTATAGGGACTACTCAGAGGGCTGAAAAAAGTCATTTCTGATAGGTCCTCGCACTTTTGACTGGTCCTCACACTTATGACCATCCTCACATTTATGCCCGTGCAGCATTCTTAACAACCATGTCACTCATTTCACAGCTGCTTCTCTTCACCATGGTGATAAGATAGGGCAAAAACGTAAAATGTGAGGACAGTCGTAAGTTCGAGGACTGCTCAAAAGTGCGAGGACCAGTCAAAAATAACTTTTTCAGCCCTCTGAGTAGTCCATGTGCACAAAAGGACTACCCAAAGGCCTGAAAAAAGTGATTTCTGACAGGTCCTCACACTTTTGACCAGTCTTCGCACTTATGACTGGTCATCATTTATGCCCATTGTAGCATTCTTAACAAACGTGTCACTCATTTCATAACTGCTTCTCTTCACCATGGTAAAATGTGAGGACAGTCGTAAGTTCGAGGACTGGTCAAAAGTGCGAGGACCAGTCAAAAATTTCTTTGAACAGAGTATTTGGCTGGTTCACAAATTTAAACAGTGTTTAGTCATTTCAATTAAATTTACAATTTCTATATTTCCTTTTTGCCATATTTATTCCTCATCTATTTTTTTAAAAAACCAATATTACCCTTCATCCTCATCTCTAATCTTAATCAAATTCAATTTTTCACTTCTAGTCTATATTATACCCCTTCCCATTGTCATCTATTTTTATATCCATCCTCACATTGGTTAATTATGTAATATTACAGTTGTTTAATACAAGTTCAACATTGTAATATAAATCAATTAGTTATATAACTATCTTTTTTGTATATTAATCAATATGAACATGAATATTCCAATTATTTCCATGCAATCCAATTTCTTACAAATCAATTAATTATATTTACCAATAATAATAAACCAAATAATTTCCCCCATATATTCCTCCAAACCACAACTTAACCATTTCTGCTTTCAACACAATATACAATTAATAGTATCTCAATTATTACAATTCCTTAGTTAAATAGAGCTTTTTTTTCTTTTGTGTTTTAAAATCTTGAACTCTCCTCTTTTGCCATTTGCCATAAATTTCCCATTGTTTGCACCTACCTTTTTTGATGAGGAAAAAGAAAAGAAATCTGCCTTTCCAACGTTGCAAGCAAACAGCAAAGCCAACAACTTGCTTTAGTTTTGGTTTCGTTTTCAGCTTGAATTGCACAAGGAGAAAAAAAATGTGCTCCAGCAGCACTCTTTGCAGCTAGCCAAAACAGCTGAGAGCAAATCAGCTGAGAGCCGGGAGGCCGATCTAATCAACTTATGGTAATTAACCTATGCTGAAAGGGGCTGTTTTTTCTATTTTTGCAGGCACCAGTCTACTCATTTGTTTTCTTTTAACACTGATCAGCTGTACGGCTGCCCTTTGAAGCCCCGCGGCAAGAATTTAAACAGTTTTTTTCCCCCTCTAGCCATCAGCTAGGACTCAGGAGGCAGCAATAGATTGGGAGTGGGTGGAGTAAGCAAACCCATTCTCCCACCAGTCAGGACTTTTTTAAAATGCCACGGGACACGGAACAAATTGTTGAAAATTGGGACTGTCCCGCCAAAAGCGGGACGCCTGGTCACCTTATATAAGTACAAAAGATATGTTAACCAGGAGTGATTGTTTATTTACTAGATTATGTAGTTTTAACATTTTTTTAACCTGTCTTCACTTTAAAAAAAAAAAAAAGAACCCCATGTCTTGTAGAATAGAGTCCCCTTGCAGCTCTTAAACCTAACATCAAATACCAAATGGTTTGATATTTAACTTTAAAAGCAGGGGTGGGTTCTACTTATCTTTACTACCAGTTTGTAGCAGGGCTGCGTGCATGCGCTCTTCTGCGCATGTGCAGAAGCATTTTAGTGACCTCAGGGTTGGTGGGTGGAGCTCCCGCCGGTTTTCCTACCGGTTCTATAGAACCGGTGAAAACCAGGTGCAACCCACTACTGTTTAAAAGCAAAACAAAATGGGTGCCAATGTAATGCCTTTACTTCTAATGAGTTCCTGGGAAATCCAATTAAGGGAATAGAACGACTAACTCATTAGTACAGATGTGATTTTACTATTAACACTTTATACATAATTGTTGCAGAAAACAAGTGCTTAGCAGGATTTCTATATGACATTAAAGAATTTTCATTCACTGACATCTATTGTATGGTATAAAGCTAAAGGTAACAAATATGACTCTATTATGTCTGCTTTTTTAAACACTCTCCTATGATATATGCACGTTTATGGGGGATTTTTCTGATTGTTTTAAAATGTCTTTTTGTTGTGTCTTTTTTTATTGTAGATTGCCAAGAGTCATATTTGAGAGATAGGGGGCTATATAAATTTGATAAATAAAAATATAATTAAATCTAGGGTATGAAGAAACATATGGCTCCTTTGTTATATTTTTTCAGTATAAATAAATTTTCAAAATCTAAGAAGAAATTATTTCCTGAAACCATTCTTTTACTATGCTTAATATCTATCTGGATGGCTGTTCAGAACTAGCCTAAAATAGTTCTTGTTTCACAAGGAGCTCTATTTTTTATTTAAGTTTTCATATTACATTTCGGTGAGTTCCTTTTATGAGTTTGGTATATACAGTGTTTTAAAATTTATTGTCTTTGCTACTTATTTAGTAGGTTAAGTAAAAAAAATTGGTTTTTTTTCTTTCTGTAAAATTGCAGATGAAAAATATTGTGCATATATCTGTACATCTATCTTGTTAATATTTCTTAATATTAAGATTTCAAAACTAGTTTTTAAATTTGGAATAATGTTTTCATTTCCTTATAGATTATGCATTCTCTGGAATTTAAATATTATGACTATGGTTGTAAGAACATTGAAGTATACAACATGGTAAGAAAAAGTATGATGGAGATAGGAATTTGTATTTTTTTTTTAAATTGCTAGTTAAATTGTTGTTGACTTCCTCTAATTTATTCAACAGCTGTGAATACTTCCAAACTAAAAATACAGCATTAGTTGAAATGTGAATTATACAAATTTATATATGTAAACATGTTTGTATCCTTCCATTTTGTGCGAGGGAGGGGTGGCTATCCAACTTTCTGAAAACAATGTTCTCCAGAGTTTCACAGTCTTAAGGAGCCTCAAGTAAGCAGATTCCAACTTCTCACTTTGACCATACAGTTTCTCTAGGTGAAGTTGCCTCAGACCTAGGTTTGTTCTTCCTTCGTTTAACTCTTCTTTCTTTAACTTCTTCCTTCCTTTAATTTAACTTAAAGATGTTGAGCAACCAAGATGATTAGGGGACTGGAGGCTAAAACATTCGATGAATAGTTGCAGGGACTGGGCATGGTTAGTCTAGTGAAGAGAATGACCAGAGGAGACATGATAGCAGTGTTCCAATATTTGAGGGGCTGCCACAGAAAGGAAGGGGTAAAGCTATTTTCCAAGGCACTTGAAGGCCAGACAAGGAATAATGGATGGAAACTGATCAAGGAGAGATTCAACCTGGAAATAAGGAGAAATTTTCTGACAGTGAGAGCAATCAACCAATGGAACAGCTTGCCTTCAGAAGTTGTGGGAGCTTCATCACTGGAGGCTTTCAAGAAGAGACTGGACTGCCATCTGTCAGAAATGGTGTAGGGTCTGCTTGGGCAGGGGTTGGGCAGTGGTGAAATCTGAACCGGTTTGCTATCGGTTCCCTGGCTGCGCATGTGCACTGAATGCCAAGCGCGCTCTATGTGCGTGCATGCGCATGTCACACCAAATGGTTTTTAAAAGTTTTTTAAAAGGTTCCGATGATCATGTAGCACAGCTGTGATCGTCGGAACCTGTTTTTTACCTGTTAAAGCATTGTTTTAGTACTGGTTCAGGAGAATAGGTAGTAAAAATATGCTGTAAAAAAGTGAAAAAAAGGCTCGGACGATCACAGCTGTGCTGAGCGATCGTCCAAGCCTTTTTTTTTTACTTTTTTAAAGTATTTTTTACTACCTATTTGCCCAAAGCGGTAGTAAAAAAAATTGCTTAAAAAGTAAAAAAGACAAAAGTTCCGACGATCAGCTGAGCGACACGCGATGTTGGAACTTTTTTTTTTACTTTTTAAAATATTTTTAACTACAAAATATTAAAAAATATTTACAAAGTAAAAAAAATGTTCCAACGGTCATGCGTCGCTCAGCTAATCATTGGAACCTTTTTACATTTTTTTTAAAATGACCGGTTTGGCAAACCAGTAGCATTTTTTATTACCGGTTCAGCCAAGCCAGCCCGAACCGGTAGCCTTTCACCCCTGGACGAGATGACCTACAAGGTCCCTTCCAACTCTGTTAATCTGTATCTATATAACACAATGTCAGTGAAAACCTTTCTTTTTTTTTTCCCGAGTTTGGATTCTAGAAGAGCTATAGAGTATTCAAGTGACAGTAAACGTGAATGCTTT
Organism: Ptyas mucosa; assembly: GCA_012654045.1. Lineage (NCBI taxonomy): Eukaryota > Metazoa > Chordata > Lepidosauria > Squamata > Colubridae > Ptyas > Ptyas mucosa. The sequence continues at coordinate 623,288 of WNWU01000021.1, forward strand.
ATATCACAATAGAACTGGAGGAGGACAGCAATCCATGAACAAAAAATGTAGTGGTAACTCCATTTTCCATTCATCACTGGGCCTTTCTGGCTGCTTTTCCTCAACTGCAATATAGGAAGGTAAAGTTAAGGTAGTTCTCTAGGCCTTTGGCTAAATAGATGTTCAGTAGCATTGAGAGCAAAGGATTCATAAGGCTCATAGCAGTAGATCCAATTGCCACCTTACCAGAAAAAAGAAGTAATGGTGCTTTTCTAGAGTAGAACTCCATAATCCCTGTTTGAATTGCATACTGTAGTCTCTTGAAGAGTTTAATGGAGACATAGCCTTAGAAAGTGAATGGACTGGTAGAAATTAAAATATCTCATTGGACATCATTTGAGTTCCGAATCCAAGATCATTGATTAAAACAGATTTTTATTATTATTTTATTTTTAATTAAAACAGACTTTTTATTAAATCATAGATTAAAACAGACAAATAGGTAGAATCTGTTTGTCTAATATAATTTAACAGTTCATCTCAGGTCATCAGTCGTTCCCCACCCCACCCCACCCCTTCCCCTACATCTTATGCTGGAGAATAGGACAGGACCAAAATCAGGCCAGAAAACAGGCTGGAAAACGAGGGGGGCGGGGCCAGCCAGTGGTGGGATTTGCCAGTTCGCCAAACTGTGCAGAATCTTAACTCCCTGTTCGCCCGAACTGGTGCAAACTGGCAGCAGCTCACCTCTGGGACAGGTGGAGACTGAGAAGACTCTCTTCTCTCAGAACTTACTCTCCCAAAAGTGAAGATGGTTTCTTTGCTAGTTAAAAGTTTGGAAAGCTGTTAAAATGCAGTTTTGCCGCATAACCTTCAGGGGCTGAGGGACAGTGTTGGGTTGCAATGGTATTTTTTAGGTAATTAACAGTAAAATACTAACATGTTACATGTTGATCCATTGTGGAAATTTCTAACAATTGCCTTCAAAATCATGCTTCTATAATTATGCTTCTAGTCTATTTATTGTGAACTAGCTTGATTGTTAAGACTGAGATAAGACCTTGATAATCAATCAATCTGGCCCGCACTCAAAATAAGAAGTAATGATGCCATATTTCCTTAAGAAAGACCTCAGGTCTCTCCTTGCAAATAATTTTCCATCGTGATTAAACTTCAGTATCCTCAAACAGCCCCAGACATTTTCCATGACTCAATTAATAGCAGCATAACATTTAATGTCTTGATTGATGATCCCTCGCCTCTTTCAGCTAGATAATGGTGTCTTAATTTTGGATATTAGCTTTCCTTAAAACTCATTTGATTGCAAGACCATAGAAGGTGGAGACAGAAAGCTTTTCCTATTAGTACATATTGGCTATTCAACAAAGCTATAAGTGAAATCCTCTTGGTGTTGCTGCTTTCCATCTTTTTGGATTCCACTAGTTTGCAGTAAGTCATGGACTCGTCATAGCCCTGTTGTGATTAACATATAATTATGACAGATACCTAGATATGGATTTAAATCAGTGGTAAAATGTAAAATTTGTTACTACTGGTTCTGTGGGCATGGCTTGGTGATGGTGGTGGGTAATATGACTGAGTGGGCGTAGCCAACTTTTTTTTTTTTACTTTTAAAACCATTTTTTCTATAACCTCTTCGGCTGAAGAGGTTGTAAAAAAAATGCTTTTAAAGCCTCTGACGATCCCAGCTGACTTGCCTGATCAGCAGAGGCTTTCTTTTTTTTTTTTAAAGCCTCTGATGATCTCAGCTGACTTGCCTGATCATCAAAGGCTTTCTTTTTTTTTAAAGCCTCTGATGATCCCAGCTGAGCCGCGCGATCATCAGAGGCTTTTTTTTTACTTTTAAAAGCATTTTTTCGGCCAAAGAGGTAGAAAAAATGCTTTTAAAAACTAAAAAAAGCTTCTGATGATTATGCAGCTCAACTGGGCAATGGGTGGGGGGGCAGGGATTTTTGCTACCGGTTCTCCGAACCACCCGCCCCCATTGCTGCCGGATCGGGTGATCCGGTCCAAACCAGGAGCATTTCATCCCTGGTGTGTCCCCTATCATTTACTCTAATCTGCCAACATTAGTATGTCCAGGGGAATAAAATAGATAGATAGATAGATAGATAGATAGATAGATAGATAGATAGATA
>WNWU01000021.1:625435-641460 GCA_012654045.1 Ptyas mucosa
ATAGATAGATAGATAGATAGATAGATAGATAGATAGATAGATAGATAGATAGATAGACAGATGATAGATAGTCTGAACCGGGAGCATTTCACCCCTGGTTTAAATAGCTATAAACGTTTCATTAGGCAACTTCTCTGCATAGTGGGAGTGAATTCCAAATCACATTCTTTTTTCCCCTTCTCTTTTTATCCACAGACAACACCTCCGTTTTATAAAATAGAAGATGTCACTGTGCCAGTAGCTGTGTGGAGTGGAGGAAATGATATTATTGTAACCAAAAATAATATTGAATCCTTGCTTGCTCAGATCACTCATTTAGTTTTCTATAAGGATATTCCTGACTGGGCACATTTTGATCCACTCTTGGGTATGGATGGTCCACAGAGCTTCTATCCCGATATGATTGAATTGATGCAGAAATACAAGGATTAACATCAGGGTTGGAGTCTCGGGGGGGGGGGGGGGGACTGACATCACAGCCACTTGCCTGTATCTTGAAAGAATCAAGATTTTTAAATTAAATGACGTTGTTAAAAACCCAATTCGACAGATCCTTTGCATATTTTCCAACTTTAAAGTAAATATTTCAGGTTTTCTATTATTTCTCTAGTTCACTCCCTTGCTTGCTTGCATATTTTACTGAAATCCATTACTGTAAATCAAAGTATTTTGAGTAGGTTGTCAACCCTTCAAGATAGATCAGACTAGGAAACCAATAGGATGTAGGTCAGTACCATATTTATTAGTAAGCTACAATAACAGAAATGTCCAAATCTCTTTGTACTTCACCCTCCTTCCTTTTATATTAGGGTAAGATAAGTCTGGTGATGTTTACTCACTTTGCTTTCTTATCCTTAATCTCAGGCCCCCTTTTATCTGACCATTGCTTTGGTGGTGTTTCTTCTTTCTGCCCTTCAAGGCCATTCTCTTTCCACTCTGCATCCATTTAAAAATATAGTCATGGTTGACGCAAGAATGGTTTCCAGGGATAGGAAGCACTGAAGAGGTTTAAGGAATGATGTTGGTGTAAACTGTTCTTCAGCCTGTTTGTGTGGCTGGCTGTACTTCTATATCTCCTTCCCAATGGTAGGAGGATAAAAAAGTGATGACCAGGGTGAGAGTCGTCCCTGAGAATTTTCCTCACTCTTCTAAGGCAACGAGGCACTATAGAGAAGGCCCTTTTTCTGGGTCCCACTAGATGTACTTTCCTAATAGACAGAATCCATAACAGACCTTGCCTTCCCATTCTGGTGGCCCAGGTAGATGAAACTGGGGAGAGGCCGTCCCTCAAGTAACCTGGACCCAAGCCATGTAGGCCTTAAAAACCAGCACCTTAAATTGCAACCAAAACCAATTGGTAGTCATTGTGACTCTGGCAAAAGAAATAACAAATGTGCAAATCTTGATTTGTGTAAAACTGTGAGACTACATTTTGGACCAAATGAAGCATCTGGCTACTCTTCAGGGGCAGCCCCACACAGAACACATCACAGTAATTCAAATGAGAGGTGATAAGGATATCAGTAATTGTAAGAAGAGCATATTGGTCCAGCAAAGGATATAATCACCACATTATTTGCAGTTCTGCAAAGAGTCTCCTGACCATGGCTGCCATCTGCTCCTCAGGCAGGACCAGGAGAACCTCCAGATCAGGCACCAAGTCTCTCTCGGCAGTGCAACCCCATCCATGATCAACGGTGGTATCAGGTTCCAAAAACCAAGAAATACATATTCAGATTCTTCCAAATAGTTTCCTTTATTGTTCCTCAGCTGTAGACAGAGATCTTGCCAAACTAAAGCAAACGAGTTGCATCATAAAACATATTCTGGGACTATTAGGGAAGAGTCATCTCAACTGTCTTTTTCCCACACAAGAGGGCGAAACTGCACTGTCTTTCACTTCTCTTGGATGCACTCCCTTCCTTCTGGGAATCCAGATAATATTCCGTCACAGATGGCAATTCTCCAAGAAGCCAGGAGCCCTGAATCCAAAGTCACTGTGTCTTGCCAGGCTTCAATTTTAACCTGCTGTTAACAGCTTGCCTTCGGAAGTTGTAGGAGCTTCATCACTTGAGACTTTCAAGAAAAGATTGGACTGACATTTGTCAGAAATGGTGTAGGGTCTCCTGCTTGAGCGGGGGTTTGGACTAGATGACCTATAAAGTCCCTTCCAATTCTGTTAATCTGTTAATCTCTATCGAGACCTCAACAGCCTCCATGCACCGAGAAAGGTCAGTTGCAGCAAAACCTAACTCATCACAGACATGCTTGTGATGAAGGGGGAAGTCATCTCCTTATATATTTCTTTACTTTTTCTTTACTGTATCCTTTTCATTCTCTTTTTCCTTTCTGCACCTTCTATTGTTTCTTTTTCCTTCTTTTCTAGATTCTAAAAATTGCTTTTTATTGTTAATTGTAATCTTTAATAACATGAGTATATTTTTTAAAAATTCAAGATGGCGGTTGCAGCAATAAGACAAAACCCCGCCCCTTTTAGAAATGGATTCAAGGCCAACACATGTACAATGGGGCCAAAGCTGAGGCCATCTTTCCACAGCTACCACTTTGAGGGGTTTCTTTAACACATCCTCCTGAACTCAATTTTTGCAACTGAAATGAGAAGAAAGGAAAGTCTGTTGAATTGTGAGAATCTTGGTTCAGCTCTTACAGTTTGGCATCATTGTTCTCTTATTACTCAACACTTTACTGTGTGAGTTTGTTCAACACTTTACCCTTCTTACTCAAGACTTTACCGTGTGATTCTTCCCAAAGTTTAGAATTCCCAGGGTTGCATTCTTTCAAGGTATCTACATTAACTACCGTGTTTCCCTGAAAATAAGACCCTGACTTATATTTTCAACCCTGAAATAAGTGCTTGGCCTTATTTTCGGGGAGGTCTTATTATTTGGGGGCATGTGGAACGAGACAGGGATCCTCTTGCCCTCTTATCTGATTTCCAGCTCTGTCTCCCTAACCCTAACCAGAGGAAATGGCGGGGACTGGCTGCGCATGCGGTTAAATATTTTTGGAAAGGGCTTATTTTGGGGAAACACAGTATTTTAAAAGGAATAAACAGAACTACTTCAGCTGAAGCCATGCTTACTTCTGCTTCATTTCTTGCCTGCCATTCAAGAGGAAGAGGGCAGAGCATGGGGGGAGAACTCAGGAATGTGTTGCCTCAGCCAGTTAGCCATAACATCTCCCAGCTGGCGTGTGAACCAAGGTCATTTCAAAGGACAGTTGTCAAAGTTGAGTGGAAACCTACACCTGGACTGATTGGCCTATGTGACCTGAGGGACAAAGTGTGTGTGTGGGGGGGGGAGAGATCTTATTTGTTTAACTATCTCTGAACGTGGGAATAATTAGAGCTAGCTTCACCTTTCCAAGTGCCGAAATGATGTACTCAATAAAGAATCTCTTGAACCTGAGCAAAGTGTCAGAGTCCTGACTTCCCTGAGTTCATTATTTGGAATGATGACAGTATCCTTTTTTTAAAAAAATCATCAAATAAAAGAATTAGACACTTCTGCTTTAGTGAAACATGCATTTCTTCTGTTAAAGAAACATTCTGTAATGGCATGTTTGTCACTGACGTACTAGACCTGTGATGGCAAAGCTATGGCACGCGAGCCAGAGGTGGCATGTAGCGCCCTCTCTCTGGGCACGCAAGCTGTTGCCCCAGTTCAGCTCCACCACGCATGTGCATGCACCTCCCGTCGGCCAGCTGGTCTTCGAGTCTCTGCTGCGCATGTGCGGGGAGGGCATGTGGGGGGCACACGTACATCTGGGGGTGGGATATGTGTGTGGGGGGCCACATGCATATTGTATTTTGGGGGTTCAAGTGTGCGCATGCGCATTCGTGAACACACACACGCACTTTGGGCACTCGGTCTGGAAAAGGTAAACTATCACTGTACTAGACGATCCCCAGCTTATGGGAAATTGTGAATTATGTCAACAAGTTCATCATACAATTTTTGACGTGCATCAAGGCCAAAAAGGTAATCGTAATGCATCCAATGAGGAATTATTTTGTAGGAGATCAGATTACTAAGAAGAGGGAGAAATAGTTCGGTATTCTTTGGTGTTGAAATTTTATCTTTTTCACCACTCCACATGAAGGTTGGGATATTCATTTTTATATCATAAAAGGGAGGGATCATCTAAAGAGAAGAAGAAAAACATTTTATAAAATCTCATAACAACTAAATATTGCTATTATTATAATATTGTCCTACAATAGCTCGTGGTTTGAATCATTTAGCTTTGCTATTTCCAAGAGTCAAGGATAGCTCTAAGCACACTGATTTATCTTTTAGAATAGTTGTTAATATAAGGCACTTTTGTTGTCCGTCTCATGTTATGTGGCCATCACTATTCCATATCATAACAGATCTTCTATTTTTCAGTAATCTACCTACATGCCCTTCTACCTCCTCCCTACTCAACCATGACCACATAAAAATCTGAAAAAAATACCTGTTTAAATTATTAGCACAATACATTTTATTCATTATCTCTAATTGTCTTAATTCAATTCATGTTAATTGTTCCTAAAAGAACTTTTCCATGTAGTTTAAGAGAGTCTAAATATTTTGTGCACTAGAAGTACTATTGCTGGTCTCATCAAATGTGCAAAAACAACTAGAATAGAATAGCAGAGTTGGAAAGGACCTTGGAGATCTTCTAGTCCAACCCCCTGCTTAAGCAGAAAACCCTATATCATTTCAGACAAATGGTTATCCAATTTCTTCTTAAAAATTTCCAGTGTTGGAGCATTCACAACTTCTGGAGGCAAGTTCTTCCACTGAATAATTGTTCTAACTGTCAGGAAATTCCTTCTAAATTCTAGGTTGCTTCTCTCCTTGATTAGTTTCCACCCATTGCTTCTTGTCCTGCTCTCAGGTGCTTTGGAGAATAGCTCTACTACCTCTTCTTTGTGGGTTATATTATTGTGGGTCTTCAACTACAGAGTTATATATTCTTTTCTGAGTTTCCTAGCAGTTACGTCTGGGTAGACATTACATGCTTGATAGCATAGCATTTCATTGATACAAAAATGGACACTCCTGCCTTTCCTTTAATCAAAATAGATGAATCCAGGATGACATTTTAAATATAATGGTATTATGTAAAAAAAATATTACAAAAATAGTAAATTTGTAACTGCTTTATCTTCATTCTCATTTATCTGGAATATTTCTTTCATTTGAAAAAAAAATCTTTGTCTACCTGATTGTATTTTTCCATATTCTTAGAACCATAGTCAAACTCTTTAAACTGCCCAGTTTCATACACCTGAAAAGGACAAGAAAAAAGTTTGTAAAACCACTTTTGTAAATTATTCTTTTACATTTTAAAAAAATGTTAATGTAATTTTCTAAAGCTTCCCATTATAATAATCTATTATATAATCTTTTAAAATACGTTAAGATACAACGATACACAGAATAGAAGGGGAAAAAAGTATTTCTGGAACAAAATAACTTTTCTAACCTGGTGTTTTTGGAGAGATTAGAATTTTAAGTTCCCTAATTAAAAAGCCAACACTACTAATGACTAATTTTTCAAGGGCGCGATTTTCTTAAACATGTCACAATGCAGCCAATTTTATTAGCTGTAAATGATTGTCTTCCTCCCACACAAACTGTTCAGTCTTTTGCTCATCTGGAATGCACTCCCTCCTTTCTGGGAATCTGAACAACATTCTATCATAAATAATACATGGAGCAACTACCAGATGTCTGTTGCCCAGCTTGTATGGTGTGCCAATTGAAGAACTGAGATATAGTGGTATGAATAATTTGCTCCCTTGATGCAATGGAATATAGTAAGGTGGATTACGAGGAGGGAGGGAATGCTTTCAAAAGAATAAGAGCAGCTCAGTCTAGATATTTTCTGAGAAAGAAGGATGAAGAAATTCCTCCCTAATAGTTCTCAGATGATATGCTAGACGCAGACCAGAAGTGAAATGCTGCCAGCTCTATCTGGCTCACGGAAGCCAGTAGCGCCAGCAGCAGGTGGTTCTGAAAGCTGGTAGCGCTGGCGGCGGGAGGCTCTGTCCCACCAAACCAGGACATCATCACGTCCCAGTTTTGACCATCTGCGCATGCACATCAGCGAGTCAGTAGGAAGGTAAGTAGGGTACTTCAATTTAGCAAGATTCTGTCCATAAGCGTAGAATAATAAAGAACTCTGCTTGGAAGAACAAAGGTGTGTCTTTCCTGATTTGGGGGCATGACGTTTGTACCTGACAAACAGACTATGGAAAATACTTTGCCTTTGAAGAGGACTGAAAAGTTTCAAATGATTCCAAATATAGCAGCTTGTTTAACGACTAGAGTAAATACAATTAACAGAGTAATAACACCAGGGTTGTGGTGCTTCTTTGCCAGCTGATTTGCCAACTCCAATTTTTTTAAAAAAACTTTTATACCGCCCTTCTCCTTTCGGACTCAGGACAGTGAACAGCCAGAATAAAACAGTTGTACATAAAAGTTAAAATAGTTTTAAAATAGATTATATAAAGTTTGGCCCATTAATTTAAAATATTCCAATTTAAGATCAATATTAATTTAAAACCAAGATAAAATCAGGCCATGATACTTGAGAGAAGTGTTCCTACTCAGTGGAGGACAGTGGATGTTTGCCCACATGTTTTCTCAATCGGTGCCCTGCCCTTAGAACACTATGAAACAAGGAACATTTAAATGCTTGCAAATTCTTGGACTGTCCCAGTGATAGATTAGATTAGTTGATAGTTTTTAATGGTTGTTTGTCCTCCAAACTGCCCTCGTCCTTTTGGGTGTAGGCCAGGGGTGTCAAACTCACAGTGTCATCATGTGACATATTGTGACTTTTTTCCCCTTGCATCTGGCCTGTGGGCTGCGAGTTTGACAGCCCTGGTGTAGGCTCTATAAGTAATGGTATAAATAAATTAATATTCAGGAAAGCTAATGGAGAGAACAAAAAAGAATTCATTTTTTAATAAATGGGAAATTGATACTTTAATTTTACAGTATTTGAGAAAGAAACATTTATTATGGAAACAGAGATCAAAGAGGGCATTTGCTATTCCAAGTAAGTAAAAATTCACATTTTTAGTTGCACATTTCAGAATTTTTACCTGCTTCCAATGTAAGAGAGTTTTTGTTGATGTGCATCCAAATAAATGTGATACAGTGACATCCAGGCGACTCTGAGGAAAAATATTTTTAAAAAACACATTTTCATTTAATTGGTACATTTATGTCACTGTCTGAAATAAAGTAACTTGTTTAAAAATGTGTGCAATAAACATACCATATTTACATTGTTTTCACTAATTCCACCACCGGACAATAAAATATTCGCACACATTTTTCTCCATAAATCCATGTCACAAAACTTAGTGACCAATTTTCGTGTTATGTGATTAGGTAGCAAGCAAATTTCTTTTCTGCCTAATGTAGCCTGTGAATAAAAAAATTCAGACCAATTTTCAATGCCTTTGAACTTGCTCTGTCCTTTCAAATTTGCATATTCCAAATTTGCTTTCAAAATGCTATTTTAAAATTATATCCTTCAAAGTTCAAATAGTCTAGCATCTCATCTGTTTCCTCTGCAGAAGAAATTCATACATTGTACATATTCGCAAAAGACTTTGGGACAATTTGTTCATCAAGAGTAAAAAGCAAAACTGTTATGTAGCCTCTGCATTCATACAGATCCCAACTATTCACAAACCGCAACTATTTCCTCCTCCCCTATCTGCCTTCCGCAGAAAATTACTAAAATGCTTCTTCTGCCTTATGCTCTGTGAATGAGACTAAAAAATCAGTAACATCTCACCAACCTATACTGAAGACAGTACAGCAACCCATGGATGGTAATATCATCCTGCAGTTTCAGAATAACAGAGTTAGAAGGGACCTTGGAAATCTTCTAGTCCAACCTCCTGCTCAAGCAGGTTACCCTATACCAGTGATGGCGAACCTTTTTCCCGTTGCGTGCTGGAAGTGTGCGTGTATGTGCGTGATAACACGTGTGTGTGCCAGCACCCATAATGCAATGCGACCCACCCACCCATGCGCATGCGCACATGACACCCCATACATGTGCCCCATATTGCGCATACTCCCCCATGCATGCATTCTGCATTGCGCATGCAGTCCCCCACATGCGATTTGTCCACCGCGGCCTGTTTTGGGCCTGAGAAGGGAAGGGATTGAAGTCCTGGCCTGCTGCTTCTGGCAGCACAAGAACCGCCACTGCTGGATGGAAGGGGGTGGGGATGGGAAGGATCCGTTGTCTGGGGCTTCCCTGTCCACACCCGAGCATGCTTCTTCCCACCCCCACCCCCTTCCACCCAGCAGCAGCGGTTCATGCGCTGCCAGAAGGAATGGCCTGGGGATTCAGTCTCTTTCCCTGGACAGCCTGCTCCGGTGCGGACAGGGAAGCCCCAGACAATGGATCCTTCCCACCCCCACCCCCTTCCACCCAGCCAGCTGATTGTCATGTACGCATGCGCACCAGTAACTCGCAGACTAGCTGGCTGGTATGCATGCGTGCCCTGGAAATCCGGAAGAAGAATGGACGACGCGACACATGCCAGGCGACATGGCTCTGCGTGCCACTTCTGGCACATGTGCCATAGGTTCGCCAACACGGCCCTATACCATTGTAGACAAATGGCTGTCCAGTCTTTTTTTTAAAAGCCTCCAGTGTTGAAGCACTGACAATTTTCGAAGGCAAGCTGTTCTGCTGGTTAATTGTTCTTACTGTTAAATTTGTCCTTAGCTTTTAGTTGTTTGTCTCTTTGTTCAGTTTCCATCCATTACTTCTTGTGCTCCTTCCGGTGCTTTGGAAAATAGGTTGACCCAGGGGTGAAATGCTCCTGGTTCGGACCGGATCGCCCAATCTGGTAGCGATGGTGGTGGGTGATTCGGAGAACCGGTAGCAAAAATCCCTGCGTGTCCCCCCACACACGCACACCATGCCCAGCTGAGCCGCACGATCATCAGAGGCTTTTTTTTTAAAGCATTTTTTCTACAACCTCTTCTGACAAAAAAAATGCTTTTAAAAGTAAAAAAAAGCCTCTGATGATTTTTTTTCTGCAACCTCTTGGCCGAAGAGGTGGTAGAAAAGTGCTTTGAAAAGTCTCTGACGATCCCAGCTGAGTTGCCTGATCAGCAGAGGCTTTTCAAAGCATTAGAAAAAATGCTTTGAAAAGTTTTTTTTAAAAAAGTTGCCCACGCCCACTCAGTCACATTACACCCCCCCCACCAAGCCACGCCCACAGAACCGGTAGTAACAAATTTTACATTTCACCCCTGGGTTGACCCCCTCTTCTTTGTGGCCATTCAAATATTGGAACACTGATATCATGTCACCCCTAGTTTCACTAGACTAGCATACCCAATTTCTGCAACTGTTCTTCCTATGTTTTAGCCTTCAGCCTCCCAATCATCTTTGTCACTATTCTCTGCACTCTTTCCAGAGTCTCAGCATCTTTTTTATATTGTGGTGACCAAAATTGGATGTAGTATTCCAAGTATCAAGGCATTATAAGGCAGTAGTATCACTTCCTGTGAACTTTTCTATTCTTCTGTCCTAGGATTGCATTGGGTTTTTTTGGCAGCTGCAGCACACTGATGGCTCATATTTACTGTAAGTGATTGTTAACTAAAACTCACAGAACCTTCTTGCAGTTACTGCTGTTGTGTATTTGTAACCTGATGCCTGTTCCAAGTAGACAAGTGGTGTCATGATCTCCTCCTACACTCTATTCATTCCACACACCCCTCCCTGTACTTGCTTCTCCTGAAATTGTGTAGCAGGGTTTTTTTCCCCAGCATTATCTTTACTGCTTCACATCACATCCTTTGAGCAGGAAGGGCAACAGTGAGCATGAAAATTGGCAGTCAGTATATCTGTTGAATCCTTTTTGTTCCCAAACTAGGCATCAAGAAATTGCAGCTTCCTGCAATAACACCAGCGGAACTGCAAAAAACTGTGCTACTCGGAACATCGTACATTTTAAGAAGATACTTGGTTGATACCCAGGATGCTGGCAGCAAGCCGTATCAACTATCAGCACCAGTCAATGATATTTGTGATACATTTTTAAATGTTCAGTTGACTGAGTTTCAAGTTTAATGAATAAAAGAGATAACAACAACAACAACAATAATAATAAGGCCAAGAAAAATAGGGGGCAGAGGGCTATTGCAAATCTATCAGACTGTAGAAGAACAAAAATTAAGTTTGAATAATTATGTGAACCAAAGTACAGAAAAATTGCTGCAGGCTGTGAAAATGGAGAACATTATAAAAACAAGAGAAATAAAGGCAGAATATAAGGAAAAACAGCTGGATGGCAGATTAAATGGATGGAAAACCAAAGCTTTGCCTGGACAGCACTTGAAAAACATTGAAGGAAAATGTGATGACAACTTGACATGGGTATGGCTTAAGATGGGAACCATCAAGAAAGAAATGGAAGGTTTAATACTGGTTGCTCAAGAACAAGCACTACAAACTAATGCCATGAAAGCAAAGATACAAAAATCCACTGACAATCCAAACTGCTGACTTTGCAACGACAAAGTCAAAACTATTTCACATTTAATATGTGAATGTAACAAAATTGCATAAAATGATTACAAAACTAGACACAATTGAGCTGCTAAATTAATCCACTTGTCATTATGTAAAAAATACAACTTACCTGTATCCAAAAAGTCATGGGAACATAAAGTGGAAAAAATTATTGCAAATGAGAAGGTGAAGCTCTTGTGGGACTTTTGAATACAGATGGATTGTCATTGGAAACACAACATGCCAGGTATCACAGTTGTCGAAAATTGAAATGTACAATTTATTGATATCATGGTACCAGGAGATGCCAGAGTCGAAGAAAAAGAACTGGAAAAAATCACGAAATATCGCAACCTGGCCATCGAAACTATGCGATTATGGATGAAACATGTAACAGTGATACCCACTGTCATTGGGGCACTTGGTACCATGTCCAAGAATTTTATAAAAACACATCAAGAAATTGCAGCTTCCTGCAATAACACCAGTGGAACTGCAAAAAAACTGTGCTGCTCGGAACATCGTACATCTTAAGAAGGTACTTGGTTGATACCTAGGACGCTGGCAGCAACCCGTATCAACCATTAGCACCAGTCAATGGTATTTGTGATGCATTTTTAAATGTTCAGTTGACTGAGTTTCATGTTCAATGAATAAAGTAAATAATCATAATCATAATCATAGTACAAAGGCCTTCCTAACTAAAATGTTGTCTGCTGCCAAGAAAAGAATAACAAAAAGATATCTAGCTTAACTTCCCTTGGCAGAGTTCCCAGAATATTTGTAAATTTTTTCAATATTGTAAACCTGTTAAGAATAATCCCGTACAAACCTAAGCATGACTAACTCCTATTGAAGGCAATTCCACTTGACATGACATTATTCTTGCCTTTTAAAGATCTTAGCAATGAAATTAGCATACTGTACATTCATTCTTTGAAAACCACAGCATCAATCACGTACCTTTATAATAACTGGGTTCATATCGATTATCATCTTATACCATGGTTTGATATGATTCACCAAATATACTGGACCAAATGCAAAAAATATTTTTATTTTCTCAGCTAATGCTGGCATAGCTGAAAATGCAATGAATCCTAAGCATAAAGAAAATTAATCATTATTCAGAACCATTTCAAGTCACAATCTGTTTATGATAATTACACTATATTTGCTAGAGCAATAAGTAAATAGTACATCCACATAATCTGATGAAGATAAACTTCTGAATTGAAAATTATCCTGAAGTAACTTCGACAACTATTTTTCAAAAGAATTCAAATGTATTTTCACTGACTGATTTCCTGTCAGTTTAATACCCTCAGACATCGTTAGTTAGATATTGTGTCAGGTCCAGGGATGAAATCTAAAACTTGTTACTACCAGTTCTGTGGGCGTAGCTTGGGGGAGGGTGTAATGCTATTGGGTGGGTGTGGCCAACTTTGTTTTTTTTTACTTTTAAAAGCATTTTTTCTACACCCTCTTCCATCGAAGAGGTTGCAGAAAAAAAATTTTTTAGAAGCCTCTGACGATCAAGCAACTCAGCTGGGATCGCCAGAGGCTTTTAAAGGCATATTTTTTCTACAGCCTCTTCGGCTGAAGAGGTTGCATAAAAAAAATGCTTTTAAAAGCCTCTGACATCCCAGCTGAGCTGCACAATCATCAGAGACTTCTTTTTTTACTTTTAAAAACATTTTTTCGGCCAAAGAGGTTGTAGAAAAAATACTTTTAAAAGTAAAAAAAAACCCAGCCTCTGATGATCATGAAGCTCAGCTGGGCATGAGGGGAGGGGGGCACAGGGATTTTTGCTAATGGTTCTCTGAACCACCCGCCACCATCGCTACCAGATCGGGCGATCCGGTCCGAACCGGGAGCATTTCACCCCTGGTCAGGTCCCAGATATTTCTATAGGGACACTGGCATTTTGGTGGGAAGAAGCAGGGGGAGGATTGGAGTGGTCTGTATATGAAGTTTCTGTTTCTGTTTCCTGCAGTACTGTGTTAATCTCTATATGAAGTTTCTGCTTCCCTGCAATGATTTAGTGTGGGAGGGGTTTGGGTAGCATTGCTTTAAATAGCTGGTTTTAAATGAGAACCTTCAGTTCTTGCCTAGATCTCTTGTTATCACAAACCTTCCAATAAAAGCTCCTTTTGGAACCACTGCAGTTTCAAGAGTCCTGCTTTCTTGGGAAAGATTGGAGAGGCAAAACATTACATATTGTTTGTTTTCTTATTATGTTCTCTTGGATGAGGCTTTTTATATCCATCATATTTTATTAATAGTTATTTTTAAAAGTAATTTATTCTATTCTAACATGTTGTACTTAGACAATTAATTTTCCTCTCTTTTCACATGTAACCCTCCTATTCATTTTGTTTTTCTTTTAACAATCCTGCAATCCCTTGATTCAGGATGGAGTCAGGGCAACTGAATGGAGCTGAGCGTTTACTGGCTGGATGCCCTTCCTGATGCCTATGTAGAGCTCATAGCAGATATTTTCTCTTTAGAAATATCTGTCGCTACCTAGTATCAAACTCACAGCCTCCTGATTGTGAGGCAAGAGCTCCACCTCTAGGCCACCATGCCACTCATAACCCTCCTATTCATCAATTCAGTAATAATGGCTTATTATCCACATTACACATAGGAATTTTACCCAATCATAGGAGATTTCCTTGAATAGGGAGGATTCTATAGAGATGTCAAGGATTGAATTAAATTCTATTTCGTTGAAATGCAAAGTAAAGGGGTGCTCTTTTGTTTTTGTTCTGATTTAGTGATAGCAATCCCATTCCATTTGGAATGTCACATCGCACAACCTATCTAAGGATATGGGTCAATAAAGATTACGTATGTTTACATCTTATGCACTGATTTCACATCATTCACACTTTCCATTATTTTGTCCCCAACAAATTGTATAATTATTTCTTCATGGTATGATTAAATAAATCATTCTCCCACAAGTCTAAACAAAAATGAAATAAAAATGAAGAGTATAATTAAAGATATGCTGTAAGAATTAATGCTTAGAAGTCTATAGCTTTGGCAAGTTTGCATCCCACCACCAATTACCACAGTTCAATGAGATCAGATAATATGCCCTGGTACCAAGCCACAGTGTTGTGACCTGCATCATGATCTCATTGCATCATTTGCCTGATGACATTAAGATGCTTATCATGTCACTTGCCTTTCCACCGCCCATGTTTCTCTTTTCACCCCTGCAAAAATCCAAGAATTTACCTAGAGTGGATCCTTGGGAATAGCCAACATAAAAAAGTTGTTTCTGTCTAGTTTTAGCTAGGATAAAATATATAGTAGCTGGCAGATCTTCCACTGCCATTTCATGAAAACTGAAACAAAATAGAGTCAATCAATCAATCAATCAATCAATCAAATCTTTGTTACAGTCCTAGCCAAATATAAGAAGGATGACATAGAAACAATTGATAATTTTAAAATCTAAGAAACATAAAATATATATAGTTATTTTTTTTAAAAAAAGATAAAAGGTAAACATAAAAAACTATAAAACAAATAAAAAATGTAAAAGAATTATATGGCTGACTAAATCTATTATAATATGAAACTAAGAATTGGATAATGAAACTTATATCACCATAGCAATATGTTATTGAGTAGCAATCTAAGCTACTCAAACTATCTCTCTTTCCTGGTTATATTTACATTAATTGTGTGTATAATTGCTTGTTTGTCATAGAACTTTAGGATGGGAGGATTTTGAAAATCATAATCTAATAGAAATGTAAAAGAAAACAATCACATATCCAGTTGGGGGAAGAATATCTATTGGGGGGCTGATTTTCAAAAAAATCAGGATAGTCACCATGACTAGTGTCCATGACAATCAAAGTCCTGCCCTCTTTTTGTGTGCATTGTGACATGTTAAAAAGAAGATAGGGCTTTGGTTGCACAATCATAGCTACCATCTTGATTTCTTTTGATCTCTCCTGTGGATGCCCTTGACCGCTGATGAACATGGATATTTCTGTCCCGTCAGACCCATGGCAGAGTCCAAGGTTTGGGGTAATGATGATTTAATAGCTGACCAGCTGCTGTAATACTGCAATGCTGCAATGATGATGCAATGGTAGGAATGAGCCAGCAGAGTTATTTGACTGTTACCACTTTAAGAGCCTGTGTTATAAGAGAGTGTTCTGCCCCAGCCATGGATCCCAAAGTACACAGCACACACAAACAAAACTTAGTTTACTCAAATAATGCAGTTTTAGCAAATGCCGGCTGTTAATAAGCATTCTTAACAGCTTGCCAGAATTCCACAGATAAGACAGTCAGAGTCTTACTGGAGTTGGCAGAAAGCCCAGAAACCAGGTTGCAGAGAAATCCCAACACGATGATTAGCGAACTAAAGTTGTTTCTTGCAGCTTGTTGCAATCTGCGTTCTTTCTTAAATAGGCTAAGGAGTGGCCAATTAGCCCCAAGCCTTACCCTCGAGGAGACCTCCTCCTGAGGAACCACTCCTGCCTTTTGGCAGTTCTGCGTGCCCGTGCATTGAGAAGAGGCTCCTCCTCTTCATCCTCTTCACTTAAAGGACTCTGGAGGTTCTGAAGACCCTGACTGAATCCCTGCCTCTGGCACCACATCTTCTTCAGCCTCCTCACTGTCCGACTCAAGTGCCGGCTGCACAGGCTGCTGGTGCAGCACCACACCAGCCTCCTCGTCATCAGGATCAGCAACAATCTGCACAGGCCGCTGGCGAGCTACAACAGAGAGAACCTGTTGGAGCGTATCTCTCTCTCCATGTGTGCTTCCATGCTGTAACTGTTGTAAATTGCTCTTTGTTTGAGATCTGACTAAAGAACCTATATGTATATATTCTTTGTAGATAAAACCACTATTTAAATACAGACCTCTGTTGTATTTGCTCCTGGGTAGTCTCACATAGTCACACTGTGTGCACTCTGACAGTTTCCTTTCAAGTCATCAACATGGCATGATCCATCTTTTGTATTTCTTTCACATAGAAATTTGCATTTTATCACACCTCCCTTCCCAAGCACCAAATATTTTAACGTACCTGAAATTCCAGAATTCTTCTTCATTATGTGAGAAGTTCTGGTGCCGTTTACACCATCTGCTTCCTCGGTTATTTGCCAACCAAACATCAAAGCCAGCATCTGCCAGTATAAAGCCTAAGCTGCCATTGGGCACATTTGTCAGCCATATTCCACAATCAGTAAGAATTCCTGGCATCAGTAAAACAACAGGTTTGGAAGCTGAAAACAAAAAAAAAAAAAGGAAGAAAAAGATGGACAAGAAAGCAAGACATTTCAATGAGGAAAAAAAAGTAATTACTTCAAATTGCCTATGGAGGAAAAAACCCATAGTTGGGCTTTTGAAATCAGGTCAGATATTTAATTTAATTTAATTTAATTTAATTTAATTTAATTTAATTTAAT
>WNWU01000021.1:641470-670786 GCA_012654045.1 Ptyas mucosa
TTAATTTAATTTAATTTAATTTAATTTAATTTAATTTAATTTAATTTCTGGCCTAATTACAACTGAGCTATAAATATGCAAACCATAATAACATTAAAAGGCAAAGGAACAGTAAAACATTTGCTTTGGATTAATATTTTATTTGTTTGTTTGTTTGTTTATTCATTATATTTGTATAACTTCCTAGCTCACATAAAAGTAAGTCTGGGTGGCATCACGATATTATATAACTATAAAAATGAGGTTATATTCTTTCCTGTTTCCCCATGTTCATTTAAATGAAATGATCAGCATGTAGTTTAGTCATCAAGACAATCTTGAGAGTCTTTGACTAATATCTAGACTGCGGGAAATCCCAAAACATTCCTATTAAATGATATCACAATATCATGGAAAATGAAATGAACTTGGAACCACGAGTGTTTTGTTTTTTGTTCATTTGTTTTCAGGGCATCTTCTGTTTCCCAGAACAAATAAATTATTTCTAATGATCTCCCCCTTTAAATGAAAGAGCTTTCTCACTGCAGTATTTCTACGGAAGATAAGAATATAAATAAGATATTTCATAAGAGCAAATCAGTATTAATAAACTTTGGTTTTTGTGAACTTTAAATGCAAAAAGAAACCTGTTTTCTCTGAGGCTTTTCTTCCAAGAATTCTGTTGATAGTAAGAAAGTAACCATCATTTGTCAGGATTTCATGTTCCTCATTAGGATAACCATGATATTGTAAGACCTCACTCTGGAAGGAAAAGATATAAAAATGATGCTCCATTCAAAACTTTGCCTTAGATCTGTAGCATGTTTGATATTTGCCTTTGCAGAGATGTTTGTTAAGGCAATACTACATTCTTAATAAAGGGGGAAATCCTACAGTTTCCCCAACAGTTACACACATACATACCACTGGTGGGCTTCAAATTTTTTTACTATCAGTTGTGTGGGCGTGGCTTGGTGGGTGTGGCAAGGGAAGGATACTGCAAAATCCCCAATCTCTCCCCACTCCAGGGGAAGGATGCTGCAAAATCCTCATTTCCACCTGATCAGCTGGGACTTGGGAGGCAGAGAATAGATGGGAGCGGGGCCAGTCAGAATTTTTACCACCAGTTCTCCGAACTATTCAAAATTTCCGCTACCAGTTCTCCAGAACTGGTCAGAACCTGCTGAAACCCACCTCTGACACATACACACACAGAGGGAGGGAGGGAGAGAAAGAAAGAGAGAGAACTGTTGTAATCAGTCTTGTTTACCTTTTAATTACCCTTACAAATTATAGTCTTAGCTAGTGTAGAAATTTAAACCTCAGGCGAGTAAAATTATCATCCTTAATCATAAGGTTTAGCGCCAGCTAGATTTGCCTGTGAAATTGATAGGAACGTTTAACCTGTCCTTCAACTATGAGAATATTAATAACAGCAATGTCTCTACATATTATAAGAAGCCAGGTCCACAAATGAAAGAGTGACTTTTTTGTGGTAACCTCTTCAGCATTTGGAAGAACAATTTTGAGATATAGGTGCCAGTCTAACAGGAGACCAAAAGCAATGAATCTTCCACTTCAATTCTTGCATTGAAGCTGAAGTAAATCCACCTGGTTTCCATAGCGGCTGCCAGTTTGTCTCCTGTATAAGATTACCAAAATCAGTATCTTCAGCTTCCTTTAATCCATATGGTAGATCTTTATTTCTGATTGCAATAATAACTTACACATTTTTGAAGTTGTCCCTTTTGGTTGATCTAAAGAATTAAGTATTAAATTCTCAGAATTACTATAAAGCCATATTGCTGAAGTTCCAAGGAGATTTCAGTTGACATCAAAGTTAGTCATGATTTCTTTTCGCCTATTCATTGCTTATCTTTATTGAAAAGTGCACCATTACAGTAAAACTCTTTTAGGCTATAATGATTATATTCTGTCAAAGACTTCCATTTAGCCAAATCAGAATGAAGATCAAAATAGGCTATCAAAGGAGTAAAAAGAGAAATATCATATATCAAAACTGTGTATTTATTCTTCCAAATTTGAAGAATATTGAGTATTAAGAATAAATGTTTTAGTGAAAACATTTTCAATCTGTTTTATTCCAGAAAAATGTTTTAGGTAAAAAACAACAACACTGATTTATAAATCGCTAAGTGTCTATCAAGATTATCAGTCATCCAGGTCATGAAGACATCAAGCAAAAATCAAGAATCCCAAAGGTGCTTTTTCAAGAGGCAGCTGGACTTTCTTTGTTTTTCCTTGAAGATGTTTCGCTTCTCATCCAAGCAGCTTTTTTGGCTCTGGATGAGAGCTGAAGAAGCTTCTTGGATGAGAAGTGAAATGTCTTCAAAGAAAAACCAGAAAGTCCAGCTGCCTCTTGAAAAAGCACCTTTGGGATTGATTTATAAACTTCTTTGACTCTAGTTTCAATCCAAATCCAGTGGTTAGAAGAGTCCGCCATAATAAGAGCACCAACTTGCCACTTGATATTGTATTAATGAATTGGGACTCTTGGGGGGAAGAAGTTTCTGCAGAGTATTGTCAGAGAAGTCAAGATAACATCCACAATAGTGCAATCAATCATTGCACCACTGTAAGATCGATGTCAGGTATACATAGAGAGAATCTCTGAACTCAAAGCAATATTCCAACCCCAAATAGGAATGTTAATTGATACCAATAGACAAATAGTAATAAATTAAAAATAGGGCAAAGAAAAAGGCCCAGGTTTAATTTTAACTTTTCAAATTTATTGTTTTACTTTGTTTTTTGCTCTTAAAAGTTGACCAGCAGTCATGCTGATTTATTTCAACCCCTTGCTGGACTCTTTTTTTTCCTTTATGTTTCCCGCCCCCCCCCCCCTTTTTTTTTTTTTCCTGTAAAGACTGAGGAAGATTGGAGAATGGATTTATTACACCTGACTGGAAACCACTTCTACTTGGACTTGGTTGGGAAGATAGTGAAGACTGAATTTATTATATTTAATTAGTCAACAATTGGTAAAAAATAGCACTAAGAAACAAACACAGATATGTGATCCAGGATGAATTACTTTTAAATTTTGGGATGATTTGGGATAGATAAGATGCTGTGGTAAACTTTCTATGAGTGGATTACAATAGGATTTTCTTAACAGAGAGTTTTGAGAACTTAATCTTGTCATTATTATCTCTTTTATTCATTAAACATGAAACTTAAGTCAACTGAACATTTAAAAATCTATCACAAATACCATAGACCGGTGCTAATGGTTGATACGGGTTGCTGCCAGCGTCCTAGGTATCAACCAAGTATCTTCTTAAAATATACAATGTTCCGAGTAGCTCAGTGTAGTTTTGATGGCCAGGTTGCGATATTTCATAATTTTTTCCAGTTCTTTTTCTTTGACTCTGGCATTTCCTGGTACAACAATATCAATAAATTGTACACTTCAGCCCTTGACATCCGTAATATCTGGCGTGTTGTGTTCCAAGTGACGATCCGTCTGTATTCGAAAGTCCCACAAGATCTTCACCATCTCATTTTTGATGACTTTTTCCACCTTATGTTCCCATGACTTTTCTGATACAGGTAGGGTGTATTTTTTACATAATGACCAGTGGTTTAATTTAGCAACTCGGTAATGTCTAACTTTGTAATCAGTTTGTGCAATTTTGCTGCACTCACATATTAAGTGTGAAATAGTTTCAACTTTGTCATTGCAAAGTCAGTAGTTTGAATTTTCAATGGATTTTTGTATCTTCGCTTTCATGGCATTAGTTTGTAGTGCTTATTCTTTTTTTTTCTTTTTCTTTTGGCTATACATTAATATCATTGAACAGTGAGGGATCTAGTTATCATTCATTTAAATACAAATAATAGTAATATTAATAATATTTGTTACATTAATCATACTTACTGTATGTAATTGTGTTATTATACATATTTGTATTAGAGTGTGTTCCTTCATTGTTTAGTTGTTCAGTGTCTTTGTGCACCATTCTAATAACAATCACAATATTATTTAAACATACATAGTGATACCATCTTGCAACATCTAATCTTTATATCTAGCTATTACTTTTAGTATATTATATAAAACTATGTATAATAATATTCCCCCTTGATCTTATTTCTGCCTCTATTCTAGCTCTCAATAAAGCCAATCTTATATTAAACAGCATTCCTTTTCTTACCATTATCTCTTGCCCACTTTAGTATTTTAATTCTTATTCATTTATGACTTGCCTCCCAAACTCCTCCCTTGGATCTTTGCTTCTGTCTACATCTTTCCTATTTAGCCCAAATATTTCTTCCATCTTTACTATCTCTTGCTGCTGTACCTCTGGAGGTTCTGCCCAAGCCCCTATCTTTCTTTTTATCCAATCATATTTTTTGATCTCTTAATATATATTGTACCTTATCTGATTCATAAGCCTTTATTGTTCTCCTTCTCCTTCTTCTCTTCTTGTTTTATTTGTTGATTTATCTGTTCTGTCTTTTCCTCTGGTCTTTCTATTATCTCCACTATTTCCTGTGTTTTATGATCTTTATTCATTGTCTCTTGTTCATTATTTTCTGATTTCCCCAAAATGTCATGCATTAAGTTTTTTATCTCCCTGTGATTATTTATCAAAATATCATAAGTACTTTGAAGCATCAACACCATTTCTTTTTGAAATCCACTCAACTCCTCCTGATGCAACATCTTGTCTTATTTTGATAGGTCCAAATATTGCTCAATAGCCTGTCAGTAGTCTGTCACCGCCCCAAAGTTTCAATTGTCTATGACCTCAGAAAGCCATCTTAGAAACCATTTGCTCAATCCTAACATTGCTCCTCAGGAGAATGTAATAGTTATAATTCTTTGTGTCCAACAATTAGTCAATTAGTTCCATTTAGGTAATCCAGAAAGATTTCCAAATGTCTCCTTATGTTCACTCTATAAGTTCAGTCATAGATTCTGGCATTTAAAAGTCACTTTCTTTTAGATGTCTTCCATAATCTCACAGTTAAACCTCCAGTAACCATGAAGTAGACGAATATAGAACAGTAGATAGTACAGCAGTCCTCCAGATGTAATTTATTTCCACTTTTTTTTTGTCTTATCAGTACTTTCCAAGGTTGTAGGAGTTTAGTATATATTCCATTAAAAACCAGTAGATTGTGCCTTCAGCTTAAATTTCAACATTGCACAAAATTTAGCAAATAGTCAATATTCAGACAAATAATTCCAGCATTTTAAAATGCCTTACCAAAATATTGCCAATAAAGTTTGAAACTCCAATCTTTCTATATTTTAAAGATTTTATGCTCTCCCTTTAATTCCTTTTCTTTCTGGTCTGTAATTGCTCTGTTTGTAATTATTCGCTGCTTAAACAAGTATTTCAAAGAGTCTCTTTTCCAGGCTTTATTTTCTTTGGGATTAGGTTCTCACCCAGTTCTAATCACTGTTCATCTACACCACTCTAGCACCGCTCCTAGCTTCACGGCAGCCATAATGGCTGCCTCTCCTCTTCGTCGTTGGATGGGAGAGAATCCCTGGGTCCAGCTGGAGAGCCACCACTCTCTGTGACCTACAGGGTGTGCCTCCTTTCTTCATCATCCGACTGGGTGACTTTAGCCCCTTGAGGGCCTCCACTCCTCTTGTCCAATCTCACCGCAACATCAAACTGGAAGTCCTTAATACTTTCGCTTTCATGGCATTACCCTGTTTCCCCTGTTTCCCCCAAAATAAGACATCCCCTGATAATAAGCCCAATCGGGCTTTTGAGCATATGGCAATAAGGACAAGTGCTTATTTCAGGGTTCAAAAAAAAAAAAATAAGACAGGGTCTTTTTTTCAGGGAAACACAGTAGTTTGTAGTGCTTGTTCTTGAGCAGCCAGTATTAAACCTTCTGTTTCTTTCTTGATGGTTCCCATCTTAAGCCATGCCCATATCAAGTTGTTATCACGTTTTCCTTCAATGTTTTTCAAGTGCTGTCTATGCAAAGGTGTGATTTTCCATCCATTTAATCTGCCATCCAGCTGTTTTTCCTTATATTCTGTCTTTGTTTCTGTTGTTTTTATAATGTTCTCCATTTTCACAGCCTGCAGCAATTTTTCTGTACTTTGGTTCACATAATCATTCAAACTTTGGTTTTCTTCTTCTACAGTTTGATGGATTTGCAATATTCTTCTTGGCAGGTACAACTTGTCAATGTCACTTCATGGTTGTAAAGCGTGGCACATATTCAAAAATTTAAATGTTTTCCAGTCCAGATTTTCCAGTTCAGTCACAGTCCAGTTGATTATTCCAGCTGGGTATCACTGGAACTGCCTATGTGTTAATGGCTTTAATTATGTTTCCAGCATTCAGTTTTGATTTTAGTATTTTGCAGATCCTCCTGATGTATTCCCTTTGTGTTGACTTTTCCATTCAAGAAGTTATCTGCTTCCAATATGCCTAGGTATTTGTAACCTATGCTTACAACCTTTAACCTTTGCTAATGCTTTCACTATGCTTCTATTTCCCAGTTCTATTCCTTCTATTTTTTCCATTTTTCCTCACTGCATGGATAGTATAGCACATTTTTCAAGTCCAAAGTTCATTCTGATGTCACTGATAAACAGTTGAACTGTGTTGAGTATTGATTCAAGTTCAGTGGGGCTTTTCGCATACAGTTTTAAGATATATAGATATATAGATATACTCCCTTATACACACACACACCCACGTGTGTATGTGTGTTTTCTTTTCATTTTGATGCACTTTTTAAAAATGTCTTGATTGTTTTATGTTTTGCCCTTTTTGGGGAGGGTTTTTTGGGGGGGGTTATATTTTAACTTTCTTTTGAATAAAATAAAATAAAAAATAAGGTAAAAAAGAAATATGATAAGCAATCAGTAAAGGTTCTAATTAAGGTATGCCAGCCAACCTGGAAAATGACACAGAGGACATAAAGAAGTAAATATATGTTCCAACACCAAAGAATGAGGCTCAACAGATGTACAAACTATGGTCCTATTTCACACAATAGCAAAATAATGCTTAGGAACATCTGGTGCAGATTAAAGCCCTCCATGAAAATGAACCTTGGACACCCAACATGGTGAAAGAGGAAGTAAAGAAGAAGGGAAAAAGAGATGCAAGATATTTAATCTGGCTTTTTAAAAAATCCAAGGAACATGAAATATTGATACATCTGGATGATTGAGAAAGCCAAAGAATACCAGTGAGAAGTCAATATATGCTTTATTGATCCTAGAAAGCAGTAGTGGGATTCAAATTTTTTTACTACCGGTTCTGTGGGTGTGGCTTAGTGGGCGTGGCATGGCATGGCTTGGCATGGCTTGGGGGGCATGGCAGGGGAAGGATACTGTAAAATCTCCATTCCCTCCCCACTCCAGGGGAAGGTTACTGCAAAATCCCCATTTCCTCCTGCTCTCCTGGGACTCAGGAGGCAGAGAATAAATGGGGGCGGGGCCAGTCAGAGTGGTATTTACCGGTTCTCTGAACTACTCAAAATTTCTGCTACCAGTTCTCCAGAACTGGTCAGAACCTGCTGAAACCCATCTCTGCTAGAAAGGCCTTTGATTGTGCCTATCACATTAAGTTATAGAATGTCCTTAGAAAAATGGGATTCCCAGAGCATTACCTTGACCTCATGAGAAACCATATATAGAGACCAAGAATATAGACAGAATATGGTGAAACAGATTGGCTCCAGGTTGGCAAAGGAATGAAACAAAGCTGTATATTCTCCCCTTATTTAGGTATTGAGGGAGGTGCCCATTGGCCTATGAGTACCCCAAGGAATGCAACCTTGACCATTACAAACTCTAAAATATCTGATTCAAATATAAACTTACTAATATAAGTGGGACAACTTTACTATTGTATATATAAAGTCTTGATTCAGAAACCAGATTAGAATCGACAGTGGGGTTCCAACCTTCAGTGTATTAAATATTGTACTAAAGTATATTAACCACGTTAAACTTACAATATTCATGAATGTTTCGGGGTTCCCTTCTCTCTTTATTCTTGGCAATTGTTTGGAATCATTGAACTCCAGAACCAAAAGAGATATCATAAGAAACAAAAACATCTTCAGCATCTGTAAAATAGCAATGTAATTTATAGGATTATTGTGCTTTTGCCAGATAGCTTTTAAAGGGTTAAGATTATAAATTGAAACCAATGTGTTTTTGAGGTTGACAGCAATGTTAAAATAAAAGTAAGCGAGTACTTTATGTCACTATGCAGCCTTGAGGGCTTGAATCCGTTCCCACATTTGTTGTTTCATACAATGTATACCTTTCTGCTTAGTCAGACAAGAGTATTTAATTAATTTGTTCACTTAATCGTTTAATCCACATAACCCTGAAATCATTTTCATTCAGACAAATTAAGATAAATGCTATGATAACAAGATGCATTACTGTATTGCAGTGATGGCTAACCTTTTTGCCATTGCGTGCCAAAAGTGGGGGAGTACAGGGGGGGTCACGCACATGCGTGCCCACACCCATAATTCAATGCCCTTTGCCCCCATGCATGTACGCATGACCCCACCCTCATGCGACCCTCGCTTTTGGCACATGATGGCACGGTGGGCCCGGTAGGTCCATTTTTTGCCCTCCCGAGGTTCCAGAGGCTTTCTTTGAGCCTGGGGAGGGTGAAAACTGCCTTTCCCACCCCCATGGAGACCTTCTGGAGACCAGAAATGGCCCATTTCCCGACTTCCAGTGGGCCTGGAAGGCCCGAAAATCAGCTGGCCAGTGCGTGCATGTGCACTGGAGCTGAGCTAGGGCAATGCACACATGCTCACAGATATGGCTCTGCGTGCCACCTGTGTTACGCAGGTGGCCATAGGATCGCCATCACAGCTGTATTGTATTCAATAAAAATATGCAATACCTTCATGCAATCTCATAAACATATCAGAAACCATTTCTGTTTTTAAAAAAATAACAAATGAGAACAATGCAACCATTCTTTGGAAGCATACAGCGAAAGCAAGGAACATTTGTAATTAGATGACAAAATAGATTAAATAAAAGGTTACAAAAGCTGAACTGAAGAGTGTCTATTTCAAAGGAACTGTGAATCCTGAAACCTGATTGGGCCGCCAACTCTGATTAATATTCAAGAGTTTGGAGGGAGGAGTATTTTTTGTGTAAAACAACATGTGTCGTTGTCTTATAAGTGCCCTTATAAGTGAAACAAATATTCTGTGAGGGAAAGAGCAATCTTGTGAACACTCTTTGCTATACACACATTCCTCTTTGCTGCTTAGGTTTGAAGAACATCTGAATATTAAATGCTGTTATTATGTTCTCAGCATGTAAGGGACTTTGACATACAATGTAAACCCTTCATGCCTGCATGAAAACAATAAAACTAACTTAAAACACACGTCCTTAATATGACTAAAAAACAGTGTAAAAGAAATTCTTACCACTCACTCCAAGGCTCTGCTGTTTATGAGGTGTTCCAAATTACAAAGGGTGGAGATATTTGTAGGTACTGGGCCTTGAAGGATATTGAAACTAACATCATAGGATTTACTGTTGCACCACAGTAACATTCCAGGCTCTTCCAATTACCGTAACATATATTTGTTTAGAGCAAGACAGAAATATATTCCTCCTTGCTGCATTTTTTTTAACCCCATACTTCCTGTATGTTCAAAATATTTGTTTTTTAAACATAAATAACCAACCCAAGTGGAGATGGCATGCACTTAGTGAAAAATGTGAGAATCTTGCCCAAAAATATCAGTGAAATAATATGAAAAAGTGTCCGATGACTATGAGATCAAGACCGATGTGTATAAAGAAAGCAATGTCCTGAACAACGGGCCTATGCAAGCTTTGCTGGATATTGTGTCTTTTACTTTCCAAGACAGATAGAAAGAGAGTTATTGCAACATAACACTAGTGCTTTTAATAGACATGTTTAATTTCAGAACTACTTCCAATATCTCATTTGTTTTTTGATGCCCAGCATCAAAGAGACACAGTTGTCTGGGGATGTAGCATAAATGACAAATTATAGCAAGGCCACATTTCTCTATTATTTGGGCCTGGAGGAACAAAGTATGGATTCTTGAAATCTAGCTGGACAAGAAGTATGTGTCCCTCTTTGGGAAATTCATCCTATAGGATTTCACCATAGTTGTGACACTAAAGGCAAGGATAAGGAGTTGCAAGATCTTTCTTTGGGACCTTGGCTGTTACCAGAGTGCCTCTCCCTGAAGTAGGGATGTTGTTAGTTTTTCTTTAATATTCATTTCTTCTTACTGGTCTTCTTTCATCATCTCCTCCTTTCCTGGGACATTTTAGAGGTCACCTTAGCCTTGCCTAGTAAATGCTCAACCATGCAGCCACTTTTTCTCTCCTTTTTTCCTTCCTTCTTTCCTTTCTACTGTTAGGAGGAGAGAGCAAAGTCAGAACTTAATTTAGTTGTCTTTGAAATCTAGAGTGGATGTCTTTGAACCCTAGACTGGATCATGAATCAGGATGGTAATATGAGTCAGTGATTGAGGGGTCCATATGGCATGGCTTCGCTGAACAACTGTAGGGATCAATAAAGCCCTTAATAGCAAAGATAAGTGCTGTGCAGAATAATAATTGTTGTCTTATAAAATCTGTTTGATGCTGAAAATATGGGAAGATAAATTTGAAGCATATGGTGCTGGATAACCTGGAAAATTCTGGTTCTCTTCCAAAAGCCATCCTTTTCTAAACTAGATTAATAACCACTCTAAAATTTCATGGTTTTTATTCCTAGGGGAAAGAGGGTGCTAAAATTGTTAACATCATTTACTGTTTAGATATATTGATTTCCAAATATATCTTGGTTTATTTCTCTGCCATTACCTCCTGTGGAAGACCTCCAGACCTTTCCTCCGCTTTCTTTCATGCAATGGCGGTTTCTATGGTACCATATTCTTTCTGCAAACAAATCAGCCTTGTTGGGGGAAAAGTGGCAGTACACAAGCTGGTCCTATGGAGAAGATGATGGCCATACCATGCAAAAAGAGCCTTGTGAAAGAGGATATAGCAGCACCACACAGGCCAGCACTGAAAGAACGAAGGAAGCAGGTACCTGGAGTTCTCAAGGGAAAAGATAATGGAGGGAGTACCTGTGAGTATAAACCATGCGCGACCCCCTATGTTGATTGCAACAGCTTTAGGAATCAAATCATGCTTCACCCTCCCATCATGCAAGTAGAAAAATAGGGACCACCTTTGGTGGGAAGGTAACATTGTCCGTGCGCCTTTGGCGTTTAGTCATACCAGCCACATGATCACAGAGATGTCTTTGGACAGCACTGGTTCTTCGGTTTTGAAACGGAGATGAGCACTGCTCCCTAGAGTCGGAAACAACTAGCACACATGTGTAAGGGGAACCTATCTCCTCCTCAACATCTTCATCATTATTTGAATTCAAAAGTGATGAATGAACTGTAGCTGAAAAGAAATGTTAACAATTTAGTACATGGCCATTTTTCTTCGCAAATTATGCATCTAACTTGAGTTCAATAAAGGATTTACACATTAATGCAATCATGTTTGAGGTTTTTGTACTGATTCAGTTCACTAGCCTATTTTAGTTACTAATCTATGTTAGGTTAATAATAGAACAATGTGTTACATACAGAATCCTGACCTATATTTATAATTTATTGCATTGCATTCAGATTGAGGGCGATAGCAATGACACTCTTATCTGTACATCACACTTTAAAGGGCGTATGGAAAAAATGAAGTAGGCTAAAAAAAAATTCCTCCGGATTGAGTACAGGGCCATAAATCTATGGCAAATGTTAAAAGATTTGGCACATTTAGCTTGTAAAAAAAAGTTAAGAAAAGATAGAAGTCTACAACTATTTAAACAATGGGTATGGAACTTTTTGGCTTGTCTGACCCACATTGAGTGAGGAGGAATCGTCTTGGCCACATATAAAACATGTAATATAGTTAATGTACATAAGTCAGATAATCATGTTAAATGTTTGCAATCCTGTGGGGCCACATTACTAGCTATCTGAGACCACATGTGGCTCATGGGCCACAGGTTTGACATATCTGATCCAGTGGTGGTTCACACCGGTTCTATAGAATCGGTAGTAAAACGGGCGGGAGGCTCCGCCCACTGACCCTGATGTTATGAAAATGCTTCTGCGCTGGCGCAGAAGAGTGTGTGTGCATGCGAGCAAAGCGAGTGCATACGCACAGCCCCGTTGTGAACCAGTAGTAAAGGTAAGTAGACCCCACCCCTGATCTGATCTAAAGGGTTTGTATATTTGAGTCCTGTTTTGTACTGAAGCCAAAAGCAGAACAAGAACCAATGGACTGAAATTTAAAATATATATATTAGGACCCACTTTACAAATGTTTTTATTTATTTGTTTGTAAAATTTGTTTTGCCACATGGTAACTCTGGCTGGCTTACAGACTACACTATTAAAATGTTGTATTCTTTCCAGTATTCCCTTGGCAGTTGTGTATTCCCAGAAATTGGGAGTCTTTCAGTTAAGAAGGCATGATGCAATTTGATGCAATAAGGTTCTTAAAACCTCTTTAACATCTCCATAATTATTTGAATGCAATAATGAAGAACCCAATGTAACTGAAAATAAATGTTAATTATCCGATTCATGACAACTCCTCATAGCAACTTATACATCTAACTTTAATGAATGATTTGATGGTTAAGAAAATATAGAGGTCTACAACCATGTAACGCAGGGGTGCCAAACTGGATTTCTTCAAGGGCTGGATCAGCATTGTAGTTCTCCTCCATGAGCTGGCTGGGGCGGGGGGGGGGCAGACAGCACCCCTGCTGGTCAAAATGGGGCATGGGGCAAAGGGCCAGCAGAGTGCTGCAGGAGGCCATCCAGGCTGAAAATGGGGCATGGAGGGCATGCGCGGAGGGCCCTGAACCCCATTTTGGCTGCCATAGGCCCCAAGGGGCCAGGCCTTTGCTATCTCCAGACTGGCCCCAGAGGCCAGATTTAAGCACCGCGTGGGCCAGATGCAGCCTGCAGGCCTTGAGTTTGACACCCCTGAACTTTGTAATGCTTTGTATGTTCAAGGGGATAGTCCTCTTCTGTCCTGAAGCCAAGGATGCTGAATAACCAATGGACTGAGATGAAAAAAAACAGTAAGAGAAATATTTTTATGGTAATTACTGAAATCCAGTGTGGTCTATTGGAAAGGTGTTGAACTAGAAGCAGAGAATGCTAGGCTCTCATCCTCACTTAAGCATGAAAGCAGACAGGCAAGGACATTGTTAAAATCTATACACAGACACTTCAGCTTTGAAAATCTTGTTTAATCCCAGCATTTTGGTCTATTTAAAAAAGTGAGCCCTCCAACAAGCTGGCTGAATTTTTTTTAAAAAATAATGTTGTATAGCAATAGCACTTAGACTTGTATACCGCTTCAGAGTGTTTACAGCCCTTTCTAAGTGGTTTACAGAGTCAGCAAATTGCCCCCAACAATCTGGGTCCTCATTTTACTGACCTCAAACAATGGAAGGCTGAATCAAGCTTGAGCCAGTGAGACTCGAACTGCCAAACTGCTGGAAGTCAGCTGTCAGCAGAATTAGCCTGCAATACTGCATTCTAACTACTGTGCCACCACGGCTCTTATGTAACAACCAGCAGACACTGTATTCAAGCGGAATAAGATTAGGAACAACAGCGGCATCTAATGGTAAAAGGAGTGAAATCATCTTTCTAAAAAAATAATAGATCCCTGCTCCACACTTTTCAAATGGAGACTGGATGTGTCTATTTCAGACATATTTTAGCAGATTCCAGCATTGAACAGGGATGTCAATTCTAAATGTGTCATTATTGTGACTGGGCTTACAAATTTAAAACCGGGATACTGTATATTTAATTTACAGCATATTTTATTTATAGCCTATATAATCATACTCAATTGTCACTCCGGCCCCTGGGATGAGGACTTTATCAATTTTTCATAGCAGTATGTCTCTGAAGAAGCCATATTGCCAATCATCCCACTCAGTCATCTAGCAAAGAAAGACTCCTGGCCATATGTTTTGCCAAGAGTATATGCAGAAAATACAACTTCAGTAACAGAGTGGTCAATGCCGGGAATGCACTACCTGACTCTGTGGTTTCATCCCAAAACCCCCAAAATTTTAACCTAAGACTGTCTACTGTTGACCTCACCCCGTTCCTAAGAGGTCTGTAAGGGGTGTGCATAAGAGCACCAGTGTGCCTACCGTCTCTGTCCTAATGAATAAAGGAAATTCATATCTATTTTATCAGGGGTGAAATCCAGCAGTTTCTGACAGGTTCTGGAGAACCGGTAGCAGAAATTTTGAGTAGTTCTGAGAACCAGTAAATACCATCTCTGGCTGGCCCCAGTGTGGGGTGGGAATGGAGATTTTGCAGTATCCTTCCCCTGCCACACCCACCAAGCCATGCCCACCAAGCCACACCACACTCACCAAGCCACGCCCACAGAACCGTAAAAAAGGTAGTAAAAAAATTTGGATTTCACCATTGTATTTTATGTATTCACTTCATGCTTATACTTATATATATTACCTAATACGTTCTTGACAAATAAAATAAATAAAGTATACTTTAAAGGTAAAGGTAAAGGTTCCCTTTGCACATATGTGCTAGTCGTTCCCGGCTCAAACAACACAAATTCACAATACAAATGCTACTTCTGTAACTATTTAAGAGTATACTTTACTGAAGCTTACAGAAGTAGCATTTGGTGCAACATGGTGGATGTTGACACCATGAAGTTTCATAGAAATGTGCAATTTGCATTGAGAAAGAAAGGCAGTAAAAATGATAGATTCCTTATCAGGTTTTCCTGGCAGCAACTCCCAGCTCTTTTAGGTTCCCTACTGTAAGAGTTTCCATTAATGATGCTTGATTTTCACTCTTAGTTGTGAGGGTGGAGCAAGTCATTAACCTATTTCACTAATAGTCAATAGAATTTCTACAGTGGTGAGAGGAAGGACTAAGAGGGAAATCCCTTTCCCAGGAAGCCTCAGTAGATCTTTAAGAATCCTTGGCATGGCATCACTCAGCTTAGCCCCTAGGCTTGTGTGTAATCGGATAGCACAGCTGAGTAAGGATATATATTTCATATTAGAATGAAGCCTCATCTCCTTTGTCAAAGTAAAGGTGCAAGTTCCATCTGATACCCCTAGCAGCTCTTCCTGTCCCACATTATCAGATTTTGTTGTGATTTTACAGCCTTGAAGCTAAAAGGTTGTTGATCGTTCATATAACCAATAATCATTCTGTCCTAGGAAAGGCTATTAGCCTGATTCTCACATGCAG
The DNA here is from genome assembly GCA_012654045.1 of Ptyas mucosa. NCBI lineage: Eukaryota > Metazoa > Chordata > Lepidosauria > Squamata > Colubridae > Ptyas > Ptyas mucosa. Next base: position 656,768 of record WNWU01000021.1, read on the forward strand.
ATTTTGTAGCACTTCCAAATCATTTTCAAAGTATCTACTGCCCCAACTATTGTAAAGTTCTGAATCTAGAAGTCCATTGCATATAATGTGGTCATATTAAAATGTTGTCATGGATATATGTAGTTCTAAGCATCTCAGGACACTTCTTCAAGAATGATAACAAGTGAGGACTACAGTAATCTGTGTGAAGACCCCATCTATATTGCCTGCAAAGCAGAGAAAAGCAGATTAAAAGTGAGCTTTCTTTTCCATATGGATCCAGATAAAATCACAAAATAGAAAGACCTGCAAATAGAAGTGACTCTGACAGGGAAAAGTGAATTACTGAGAAGTCATTTTACTCCATAGAAAGACTTTTCGTAGATACCATTATTTATAACCTCTGAATAGCAATAGCACTTACAGCTCCCTCTCAGCATTTTACAGAGTCAGCATCTTGCCCCCAACAATCTGGGTCCTCATTTTACCAACCTCAGAAAGATGGAAGGCTAAGTCAATCTTGAGTCGGTGAGATTTGAACTGCCAAATTGTAGGCAGCCAAGCCATGGAAGAATGGATGTAGAAGTTGATGGAGTTAGCAGAATTAGCAGAGATGGCTAAACTGACTGCTTTGATTAAAGACAAAACCACATATCCTTTTGTTTCTATTTGGAAACCGCTTCTGGACTTTGTGCTCAAGATTGGGGGGGGGGGGGAATGAAACTTTGACTTTGGGTTTTACCAATTAGATAGATTTGTGGTTATAGAAATGGCTACTTTATACTACTAGGTAAAAGTAAAAAGTTGAGATTTGATGTTATTATCTTATTCTATAACATCAAAGGGAAGTCAAAGTCTTTTCTTTCTTTTTCCCCTTTTTCCTATACTTCCCCTTCTTTTTCCCCTCCCTTATCTTTCCTATTATTTTCTTTTGCATTTTTATATCTTATATCATTAAATTTTAAAAAAACCACTAATCTAGGAAAATGCAAAGGATGTTCCTGTGCAATGAGAACATCTGCAAACTTCAAGGCAAGTCTTATAGCCTCTATGAACTGATTCTGAGTTTCCCCAACTCTGATGGATTCCAGGTGTGGTAGTACTCACATATCTGGGGCTGCCAGGTATAGGAAAGAGAACATGGGAATTGTTGAATGTAAGTATTAGATTGCATTTATGCCTACCGTGTTTAGATTTTTCTCATTGAAACCACCAACCAGAAAAAGAGCTTGCTTGCAGATCGTGCTTACTGGTTGGTAACTGCACCTTCGAGCCAGCTGTACTCTCAGTTTGGGGCTCAGCAAGCAGACTTCTTTTGTGCCAAATATAATCTATACACAAATCGCAAAGAAGGTTCACATTTCGAATATTAACATGCATTTCCAAGATGTTGCTCTAATTCAGACATGCTGAGGATTCAATTTCTGAACTTGCTTCTGAATTTCTTTTTGTGTTTGTTGAGCAAGATCAAGAGAGAAAGAAGTACAAGAATGAAGGCAAATATACGTGTTCTCGGATAATGTTGCAAGATCGAATCTGAGTCACTCACCGGGAATATGACAACTTTTTAAAAAGCATTTACTAGAAGACAAATAGATGGGTGTGTCCCAGTGGTGAAATGTAAAATTTGTTACTACCAGTTCTGTGGGCATGGCTTGGTGGGGATGGGGGTAATATGACTGAGTGGGCATAGCCAACTTTTTTTTTTTTACTTTTAAAACCATTTTTTCTACAACCACTTTGGCTGAAGAGGTTGTAAAAAAAATCCTTTTAAAGCCTCTGATGATCCCAGCTGACTTGCCTGATCGGCAGAGGCTTTTTTTTCCTTTTAAAAACATTTTTTCTATAATCTCTTCGACCGAAGAGGTTGTAGAAAAAATGCTTTTAAAAGCCTCTGATGATCCCAGCTGAGCTGCACGATCATCAGAGGTGGGGTTTTTTTTACTTTTAAAAGCATTTTTTTCGGCCAAAGAGGTTGTAGAAAAAATGCTTTTAAAAATTTTAAAAAGCCTCTGATGATTGCGTGGCTCAGCTGGGCAATGGGGGGTGGGGCAGGGATATTTGCTACCAGTTCTCCGAACCACCCACCTCCATTGCTACCGGATCAGGCGATCCGGTCCAAACTGGGAGCATTTCACCCCTGGTGTGTCTCCTATCATTTACTCTAATCTGCCAACATTAGTATGTCTGGGGGAATAAAAGCATGGAGGCCATGCCCACAAATCAAAGCTCTTCTCCTTTTTATGTACTCATGCCATCTATGAATATACAAAAGAGTAGGGCTTCAATTGCACAGTTACAGCTGCCACCTTGACTTTTTAAATCCCACCCTTGATGCTCTATTCTCCAAGTATACTACAGTAACAACTTTTTCTTCTTAACTTTTCTGGACTGTGGTGCAAAAAAGAGATCTAGCAAACAAAATGGAAGCTACACTCTTCCCCCCTCTCTCCCTCCATTGTCTTTTGGACATGATCAGGATCAAATCCAGCTCCTTCCTCAGCCTAATTCTATCAGATCCAAATTGACCAAGCCCACCTCAGACCTGCCAAGCCATCTAAATCAAAGAACAGAAGTCTCCCTCAACAGTCCATAGCACAGTCCAAGGGCAGCCCTAACAAGGGGATTACAATAGAGGAAAACTCAATCTTTCCATCCTTGGTCAGGAACATTCACCTGATTATCCCAACCTTTTTCCATCCTCTCTTAGTTGATTACTTCAACTTTCCATCTCCTTAACAATGGACCTCTCCAACTTTGCCTAACAATAAATTCAACCCCAGGCACACTGATGAGAAAATGATCAACTTCTCTGTACAGGTCAGAAATCAGACCCTAGGATTTCACTTTGTAACTCTCAATTTCTATAAAAAAATCTTTACTTTCCCATTATTTGAGATTCCTCTTTCCTGTTAAGCAGGGTTTCCCAAACTGTGAGGTGTACTTTCCTTGGGGAGGGAGTGACAGAATCCAGGGGAGGTGTGAAAAACCTTTCATTTATATTGTTAAAACTGCACCTTCAAGTTTCATCCTACTGTTTTCATTTGTGTTTACTGTGGTCTTTGGATTTTTAAAAGGATAAATGTGTACAATAAGATTATCCTAAACAGAGATGTGATGGCAAAATGTTTAGGAACCCTTGCTATCAACTGAGGCCTAACAACCATTGCAATCAATATGGGGTTCTTTTTCCAGTATTGTACTATATACTTCTCAATTTTCCATAACAGGCTGGTTTAGCAAAGGGGGAAAAGTGGGGGGGAAGTCACTATACATCATGTGATGACGCCGTGACGCCGTGACACCGTGACGCCGTGACGCCGTGACGCCGTGACGCCGTGACGCCGTGACGCCGTGACGCCGTGACGCCGTGACGCCGTGACGCCGTGAGTTTGAAACTCCTGGTGTAGAGCTACCCTACAGTGCTGATTGGTTACTACATTGGAATATGAGAGTTCGATTGCTGATGCTTAGCTACAAAGTTTGGAGATGAATGTTACATGGAATTATGAAGAATCACAACAGCCTTTTTCCTCTTTGGCTGGGACTTTGTCCAAGATGCATCAGTTTTGTGCAATGTGTTTTAGCTGGTGACCTGATTTCATTTGTCTGTGTGTCTACATGAATATGTGTACACAAACATACTCATATAAATACGGTACATACACATTAAAGTGAGCCAAATATTGGAAAATCAACACAAACTGGGATATGGGAATAATTATTTTTCTTACAATTCATACATCCTGGGGATCCTGTTCAAGGTCAAGTAGTAGCCATCCTCTGTAAGGACCTCATATTCTTCTGCTGGATATCCCCAGAATTGAATTATCTCACTATATAAAGTGAAATAATTGAATTATCTCACTATATAAAGAATTGAATTATCTCACTATATAAAGAGAACCTTCTTCCATCACCTTCTTCCAAAGCAAAGCACAAAGTTGCAGGCGGTTGAAACCAAAGTTCATGAAAAGTTCAACCTTAAAGACTTCCGTATATGCATAAATATCAAAATCATTGTCACATAGTCAAAGCACATTAGCTACATATATGTTGGTATCAGCATAACTGGGAAAACAAAGCCTTTCAGAAGTACATATCGACTTTAGGGGGAAAAATGCTAAGGGGAAAATAAATCATCATAATAATTTCTGATCCCATTCATGTGCCACTGCTGCCTAATTGTTGGGGAGAGGGTGAAAATCCTGAAAGGCAGTTACAATACATTGTTAAAAAATGAGTATGTCTGAATCCCAAAATCCCACCTATAACTTAAAGGCTACTTCATCTGGGCTGCAAACATTCAGACAACCACTCGACAAGAGGAAAGGGAAATCGACTTTTTCCATCTAAAATGGATCTTCTTGCCATCTGTAGCCTGGATACAAAGGCCCTAGAAAAGGTTATGGTTGTATATAAATATATGTAGAAGATAGTCCCATTGAACACAATTGGTATAAACACCTTTTGAGAGCTCAACTCCCTATATTCATGTGGGATTCAGGATTTATTTTTCAGCTGGTTTCTACTTCTTCTGACCTCACATTTTCATAGACATGAATCATAAGCAGCAATAGCCATTATTATTATTTTATTTATTTGTCAAGAACATATTTTTGTTGTTGTTAGTTGTGAAGTCGTGTTTGACCCATCGCGACCCCATGGGCAACGTTCCTCCAAGCCTTCCTGTCCTCTGCCATCCACTGTAGTCCATTTAAGCTCATGCCTATTGCTTCAGTGACTCCATCCAGCCACCATGTTTTCTGTCATCCCCTTCTTTGTTTGCCCTCAATCTTTTCCAGCATTAGGTTCTTCTCCAGTGAGTCCTTCCTGCTCATTAAGTGGACAAAATATTTGAGTTTCATCTTCAGGGTCTGGCCTTCTAAAGAGCAGTCAGGGTTGATCTCCTCTAGGACTGACTGGATTGATTGCCTTGCAGTCCAAGGGACTCGCAGAAGTCTTCTCCAGCACCATAGTTCAAAGGCCTCAATTCTTTGGCACTCAGCCTTTCTTATGGTCCACAAGAACATATTAGGTAATATATATAAGTATAAGCATGAATTGAATACATAAAATAGATACAAATAGAGGAAAAATTAGGACATATCCTGGAGCACTTGAAAACAGTTAAATATTTTAGGGAAGAGATCCAGTTCAATTTGGAAAATGCACACCAGGGTTCAAAGAGTTATATTCCACTGTAAGCACTGTAGCAACAACCAAGGGGGAAAAAGCATTTGGATGAACTGTAATGTATTTAAAGGTAAAGTAGTCAATATATTCTACTGAGGGAGAGGAAATCAGTTTTTAAAAAAGTTCATAACACTGCTAAGTTCCCTGGCAGATTTCATCTGTTAATTGAATCAATTAAATCAGCCATTACCGAATTTAGCTTATTCATTACAAGCTAAAGGATTATATTTTCAAAAGCTCTTTAGCACATATATAATTACAATGTAATCAAGAGACAAAAGGACAAGTCACTACATATTCAAGGAAACCACATACATTTGGCCTTGCATTGCCAAATTCTCATTTGGCAATGCAAGGCCTTTCCAAAACAATTTGTGCTTTGATGTATTTTCATAATATATTAGCATGAAAGTGTATTTACTTATCTAGAAGCTAAAATAATCTTCAAGCATTTTAAAGATTAAAGAATTCTGCCAACAATTCTTTCTATTTCTTTTCCCATTATCTTTTCTAGGATAACAGAAGGGGAGGGGGAGGTGGTGATTCAAGAATTACAGCCACTTACTCCATTTAATAGTTAAGTTCTTCAAATTTCCTCAACACTTTTCATCTTGAGGCTTATAATATTCAATATTCAGAAAACATTGATACAAATATTACCAACTTTCTGTGTTGAGTATACAAACAAATTGCCTTTTATTTTTCATAAGGAAAAGAACTGATATTTGAACCATGAAGGACCCACAGAGCAGGCCTCTTCAGGGTGGCGTCGGCCAAACAATGTCAACTGGTGGCCCCCCAGTGGGAGAGCATTCTCTGTCGGAGCGCCGACCCTCTGGAATGATTTACCCACCGAGCTCAGGATAGCCCTGGACTTCCTCTCCTTTCGCTGCAAACTGAAGACATGGCTCTTCCATCAAATAACCTGATTTACTAGGGGTTGCACAAATTGTAATAATTTTAAATTTGGTTTTTAAGGGGTTTTTAACTTATTTTGTTATTTTGTGATTTGTATTATTGATTGTTGTTGTAAGCCGCCCTGAATCCTTCGGGAGAATGGCGGCATATAAATCGCAAACATAAATAAATAAATAAAACTATTTTTTAAGAACTAGAATGAGAGGAAATTTGACTAAAATTGCCTCTGTCGATTTCCTTTAGCAGCATGTCAGAAAGTAGGTAGTCTAATTATTCTGAATTTTAAAATATTCTGGATTGGATATTATCAGTATAATCTTGTCAATAAACAAACCAAAACCCACCTCAACAATCCTTTAAATTGTTCCATTGTTCTCCTTTTGGATATCAAACAATAATATTTCTCTGTTGCTTTATAAAACTTGAAGACAAGTTTTGATGCACCTTCTTCTTAACCAAAATTTAAAAAATGAGTTTGCAACGTTTGTTTAATAAATGCTAGATGTCAGTCTGATTAGACTTAGTCCCGCCTTTTTAATGTTTGCCACATCTTAAGTTGGCTTCATTATTCACTATAAACAACCGCCTTTAATATTAATAAATTTACTTCATTTTGACAGGATTTAGAAAAGCAATTTACATTTGGGTTTGGTCTTAAAAGAAGTTTTCATTGCAATTATCTTATTTGTGCTTCCTTACTTTGAAAAGAAATAGAAACTTCAGCATATTTAGAAAAACATCTGCTTCTCATAGGATTTTCCTTCTACAGTTGCAGAAGAATCATACAGAATACAGAAACAAAAAATGTGGATGATGGATTTTTTTTATTTTTATTTTTTGGTGCATTATCAGTTGAAACAAATGCTATTGTGCTTCAATCCAGACAGCTGTTATTGCATCTTCTCTCATATCAGACATGCAATATTCATACATTTATACCTACAACCAGCCTATAAATGTCTGAGAATTCAAATCAACTGCACAACCAATCAGCAACAGCACCAAATTTCAACCAAACCACAACCTCCCCTCAACCAGCACTTCACCTCACAATGACCTTCACCTGATGTGACCTCCCTATCACAAGACCCCGCATAAGACCAGTGGTGGGTTGCCCCCGGTTATCACTGGTTCTATGGAACCAGTAGTAAAGGATAAAGGAGGATCCGCCCACTGACCCTGACATCAGCAAAACGCTTCTGCGCATGCACAGAAGTTTCTATGCTTGCGTGCAAGCCCATTGCGAACCGGTAGTAAAGGTAAGTAGAACCCACCCCCTCACAAGACCTTTGTCAACCTTCAGGGTTGCCAACCTTCACCTGATGTGACCCACATCTGACCCTGCATAAGACCCATTACAAGATTCCTCACAAGCCCTCACCTAAGATGACCCACACCTGACCCATCACTAAACCCTCACCTGACATGACCGCCCCATCACAAGACCTACTGACCACACTAAACCCTTATAAGCAGAAGAACACCAACACTGACATTCCCTAAATTCCGCTAAAGATGTTACCTAGCCTGGTAAGGAAAAAATTTGCAAACCAACCCAGAAGCTTGGAGAATGAACACCCACTCTTATCCTACACCCGAGCTACAGATATTTGCCACTCTTGCATTCATATCTGTACTGTGGTTTTCTAATCATACGTGGTGTGCAGTGGTGGGTTGCTACCGGTTCACCCCGGATCGGGTGAACGGGTAGTGGCGGTGGCGGGAGCCTCCACCCACCTGCCCGGATGCTTCTGCGCAAGTGCTGCTCATGAGCAAACCGATAATGACGGGTTTTGAAACCCACCCCTGGTGGTGTGAGGGGACAGGCTGCCTACAAAATGGGCAGCACCTGAGCTGATGGTGCTTTGTCCCTTTAAAACCTCTTCCTAGCCAACTCAGTAATGTGTGGCTATAAAAGCTAAGCAGAGAAGCAGTTGGGTGTGGTGGTGTTAGCGTGGTGTTGATGTGGGGGTGAAAGTGGTTTGTGTTTGTTTGGGGAATTAGAAAAGCCGGTAGCAGCCTAAGGAAAATACAAGAGTTACTATTCTCTAGAAGTAAGACTCAAAAAAAAAAAAATACAGGAGGAACAGGAATTGCATAAATCATCCTGTCTTCCCTACCGTTTCCCTTTCCTAATTTAAATCCTACAAAATTTAGTTACTTTGTGCACCTGATGAAGTTAGTTAGGGTTCACTAAAGCTGACGCCTTTAATAAAATTTCTGGTCATAAAAAATGCTACCAGGCTCCTGATTTACCATAACCTACCCTGCTCATCTCCCCCTCCTAGAGCATTGCCATCAAAGCAGTGGTGAAATGTAAAATTTGTTACTACTGGTTCTGTGGGCACACAATGGTTCCTTTTAAAACCATTTTTTAAACCATTTTGTAAAAAAAATGCTTTTAAAAGCCTCTGACGATCCCAACTGAGTTGCCTGATCGTCAGAGGCTTTTTTTTCTTTTAAAAACATTCTTAAAAACTCTTCGGCCAAAGAGATTGTAGAAAAAAATGCTTTTAAAAATATATTTTTAAAAATATATTTTTAAAAAGCCTCTGATGATTGCGCGGCTCAGCTGGGCATGGGGGGGGCCAGGGATTTTTGCTACCGGTTCTCCGAACCACGCACCGGCATTACTACCGGATCAGGCGATCCGGTCCAAACCGGGTGCATTTCACCCTTGCATCAAAGCAAGTATTTCTGCATACAAGCAGGAAGCAGCATCAAGACCCCAAATGAAATCCCAGTGGTTCCACTTGGGAAACTTCTTCTCGTGAATGAGATTAGTAATTCGATGTTGCAATTGTGCAATTTCGGAGGGTTGGGAAACCCAGTCCTGACTTCCACTCCACATTGCTATTGGGATGGTGATTGCTTCAATGTCGTACAGAGGAGGAGTTGTCTGTGGGAAAAAAATGAATAATGTCATCATTCACATATATTTAAATTTACGGTAATTACATTAGTTTTTAATGCTTCTATATTACACGAAGGAATTCTCTGGGGAAAAATAAATAACATATTAATCAACAAGACAATATCTTCACATACACCTGAATTCATGGTAATTGATACAGTAAATTAATTTGGAGACTTCATTTTTTTAAAAAAAAGGCAAGAAAGAAAATTAACTGATTAAAAATTCAATCCAATAGATATCTGTTTATTATTTATCAGTTCCCTTAAGTCAACCTCAACTTTTGGTGGTTTCTTGGATGCAGTATGTGTATATATTTGGTTATTTGACTTATGGATTTCCTTGTTGCTTAACATCTAAAGGCAACCCACATTAATCCTGGTTAGCAATCTAAGATCAGCAAACTTTGGTTAAGTACTCTTCTGGTACAGTGAACCTTTCTAGCAATGGACTGATGCGGTATATTAATGAACAAATACATTATGATCTCAGCCCTTTTCCTTTTTCCATAGTACAGCTGAGCACAATTTTCATTTTGTTTCACTTTTGTTTTCTTTCCTTTCTTTGGATCAGTCTAAATGAACTGATCCAAAACAAAAGCTAAAATTGATAATAAAGCCAAAACAAAAAAAAAACCTGATCAAATGTAATTGAAACTAAAATTATCAAATGCAATTAATATGATTATTCTTTATATATTTAATACTTTTTCCCTTCCACACATGACTTTTTTTCCTCTTTTTCCCCTGTTTTATATTTCCCAGTTTGTTTTACAAGCCATCAGAGACTATGACAGGATTATAAACCTTTAAATGGACCAATATCTATATACTGAAAGGGGCTTTCCAATAATTCTATACCAAAATTAAATCCACAATCCATTAAATTCCTACCTGGTTGTATATAACTTTGTTCTTTGAGCCATAATCATAATATTGAAATTGACCTGAGTGAGATGTCTAGAAAACAAAATAAAACAATGTTTAGATATGTATACAGACTTTCAACGAAACACAAACTTGCGCTTCCAAAACCATAACTTTCGTACCAAGCACAATTGATGAGAAAAACATCAAGTGCTTGCATGTTCTTCAACTATAGATTTGTTGTATATTGTCTAAGTAACAATCTTTGACCTATCTCACCATATACTTGCAGGTCCCCAAGACAAATTTTCATTGCCTCCCAACCTTTCATTAGAACTCTTCCTTTCACTGTAATAAAAGCACTACCTTTTAGGGTCAGAATTAAGATTAGGTCATAGGTCTTTTTACATAGCAGAATGTTTTATTAGATTTAAATTGCAGTGAGTGAAAGGTTGTGGATCTCAGAGAGTTCTTGATTTAGGTTTTTTTTTTAATTGTGTTATTTTTACTTTCAATAATGCAATGTGTGAAAGACTGCTTATGTGTATCAGGGACCAGAACAGTGCAAATTGGTCCAGATCAGATGTCCCATGTAATCAGGGTGGGTTCTAAATTTTTTTTACTACCGGTTCTGTGGGTGTGGCTTATTTTGTGGGTATGGCTTGGAGGTCATGTGACTGGGTGGGCATGGCTAGCTGGTCATGTGACCGGGTGGCCATGGCTATGTGTATAGGGACTACTCAGAGGGCTGAAAAAAGTCATTTCTGACAGGTCCTTGCACTTTTGATTGGTCCTCACACTTATGACCATCCTCACATTTATGCCCGTGCAGCATTCTTAACAACCATGTCACTCATTTCACAACTGCTTCTCTTCACCATGGTGACAAGATAGGGCAAAAATGTAAAATGTGAGGACAGTTGTAAGTTCGAGGACTGGTCAAAAGTGTGAGGACCAGTCAAAAATAACTTTTTCAGCCCTCTGAGTAGTCCATATGCATAAAAGGATACAGCAATAGAGAGGGATGAAGAAAGGGAAGGGAAATTAGAGTAGGAGTGAGGGTAAGAGAGGGAGGAAAAGAGGAGGAGAAGGAGAAAGGAAGAGGAAGTAGGAAGGAGAAGAAGAGGGGGGAGAAAAGAAAGTAAGAAGGAAAGAAAAGAGAGAGGTGGTAAATTTGAGGAGAAAGATTGCTGTACAATAAAAAAGATGAAAGGGAAGAAAGCCAACCCCAAACAAATATAAAGATATTAATATAAAGAATGAATTGTTAAACTTTAAAGAATAAAAGAGAATGAATATTTATTTATTTATTATTGCAATTTATATGCCGCCTTTCTCCCTAAGGACTCAAGGCAGCTTACAAAATGACAGTTTCCAATACAAATCACAATGAATTAAAGATTAAAATCAACGACCCAATTAAAACAGTTTAAAATTATAACAATGTACCCCCAACGGATCAGTTAAGTTGACGGAAGAGCCAAGTCTTCAGCTCGCGATGGAAGGAAAGAAGGTTGGGACTGTCCTGAGCTCGGTGGGCAGTCCATTCCAGAGGGTCGGGGCTCCCACAGAGAATGCTCTCCTCCTGGGGGCTGTCAGCCGACATTGTTTGGCCGACGGCACCCTGAGGAGGCCCACTCTGTGAGAGCGCACAGGACGATGGGAGACTGGCTGGAGATGGTCCTGCAAGTACCCCGGGCCTAAGCCATGTAGGGCTTTATAGGTAAGCACCAGTACCTTGAACTGAATCCAGAATACCACCGGCAGCCAGTGCAGCTCACGCAGGAGGGGTGTTACACGGAAGTATCTAGATGCCCCCATAACTACCCGCGTGGCTGCATTCTGGACTAGTTGGAGCCTCCGGACGCATCCCAAGGGCAGCCCCATGTAGAGGGTGTTACAGTAGTCCAACCTAGAGGTAACGAGGGCCTGAGTGACTGTGGCGATGGCATCCCGGTCTAGGAAAGGGCGCAACTGGTGCACAAGATGCACCTGTGTGAAGGCCCCCCCTGGTTACGGCCATCAGATGGTCGTCCAAGGATAGCCAAGAATCCAGGAGGACACCCAAGTTGCGGACCCTATTGGAGGGAGCAAGAGTCTCTTCCCCGAACACTAACGATGGAACCTCCAGATCCCGGGATGCCGGCATCCACAGCCACTCAGTCTTGGAAGGGTTGAGTCTAAGTCTGTTCCTCCCCATCCAAACCCGCACCGCTTCCAGTCAGTGGGACATCACGGAAAGGGCATCCCTAGGGTGGTCAAGGGTGGAGATGTAAAGCTGAGTATCATCAGCATATTGATGATACCTCACCCCAAAACCATGGATGATCTCACCCAGCGGTTTCATGTAGATGTTAAAGAGCAGAGAGGAGAGAACCGATCCCTGAGGCACCCCACAAGTGAGAGGCCTCTGGGAGGATCCCCGACCCCCCACCCAAACAGACTGCAGACGACCAGAGAGATAGGAGGAGAACCACTGTAGAACAGTGCCTCCTAACCCCATCCCCCTGAGCCACTGCAGCAGGATACCATGGTCGATGGTATCGAAAGCCACTGAGAGGTCAAGAAGGACCAGGATGGAGGAACAACCCCCATCCCTGGACTGCCAGAGATCATTTACTAGGGCGACCAATGCCGTTTCTGTGCTGTGACCACGCCTGAAACCAAATATGAATAAATAGCAATAATTAGAAACACACATACAAACATACAATGTATTTTCTTTGAACAGAGTATTTGGCCAGTTCACAAATTTAAACAGTGTTTAGTCATTTCACTTAAATTTACAATTTCTATATTTCCTTTTTGCCATATTTATTCCTCATCTATTTTTTTAAAAAACCAACATTACCCTTCATCCTCATCTCTAATCTTAATCAAATTCAATTTTTCCCTTCTATTCTATATTATACCCCTTCCCATTGTCATCTATTTTTATATCCATCCTCACATTGGTTAAATTATGTAATATTACAGTTGTTTAATACAAATTCAACATTTTCATATAAATCAATTAGTTATATAACTATCTTTTTTGTATATTAATCAATATGAACATGAATATTCCAATTATTTCCATGCAATCCAATTTCTTACAAATCAATTAATTATATTTACCAATAATAAAATAAACCAGATAATTTTCCCCATATATTCCTCCAAACCACAATTTAACCATTTCTGCTTTCAACACAATATACAATTAATAGTATCTCAATTATTACAATCCCCTAGTTAAATAGAGCTTTTTTTCTTTTGTGTGTTAAAATCTTGAACCTCCTCTTTTGTCCTAAATTTCCCATTGTTTGCAGTTTTGCACCTACCTTTTTTGGTAAGGAAAAAGAAAAAGAAATGTCTCTCTGCCTCATTTTGTCACGTTGCAGCAAAGACCCTGCTTTACTTTCAGTTTTGTTTTTTCAGCATAGCTGGGGGTGGGGGGAAATCTGCTCCAGGACTCTGCAACTAGCAACAAGCCCTGCACAAAACAGCTGAGAGTAAATCAGCTGAGAGTCGAGAGGCCGATCTAATCAACTTGTGCTAATTAACCTATGCTGAAGCTGAAAGGGGCTGTTTTTTCTATTTTTGCAGGCACCAGTCTACTCATTTGTTTTCTTTTAACACTGATCAGCTGTAGGGTGGCCCTTTGAAGCCCCGCGGCAAGAGTTTAAACAGTTTTTTTCCCTCTAGCCATCAGCTGGGACTCAGGAGGCAGCAATAGATTGGGAGTGGGCAGGGTAAGTGAACGGCGAATGGCCAGGAACTGGTTCGGGGGCGTGACCAGCCAATCTTATTACCAGTTCTCCAAACTATTAAAAATTTTTACTACCAGTTCTTGCGAACTGGTGCGAACCGGGAGCAACTCACCACTGCATGTAATGTCTCCAAGGAAAGTGTGGATATCTAGGAGAAACTAAGGAGATCTTTAAAAAATAGAACATAAAACACAGAACCATAGGGCTGGATGGGATGTCAGAAGTCTTCTAGTCCAAGCCATTCCTCCAAATAAGGCAGGAAATCTTAAACTACCAAGTTTAAATGGTTGTCCATTCTATTTTTGAAAACCTCCAGTGATGGAGTTCTCACAACTCTGAGAGGCAAGCTATTCTATTCTATTCTATTCTATTCTATTCTATTCTATTCTATTCT
>WNWU01000021.1:670796-702030 GCA_012654045.1 Ptyas mucosa
TCTATTCTATTCTATTCTATTCTATTCTATTCTATTCTATTCTATTCATTAATTGTTCTCACTGTCGAAAATGTATCCTTACTTCTAGGTTGGATCTCTTTTTAACAAGCTACCATCTGTTATTTCTTGTCCTGCCCTCTGGTGCTTTGGAAAATAAGTCAACGCCCTCTTCTTTATGAAAGCCCTTCAAATATTAGAACACAGCTATGATGTCCCCTCAATTCTTCCCTTTGATAGGCTAGACATGCTTAGTTCCCTCAGCCATTCATCATACAATTTAGTCTCTTAATATCTTTGTTTGCTCTTCTTTGCTTATTTTATAAGGTATCAGCATCTTTTTTTTGTATTGTAGTGACCACAATTAAAGTTTGTGCAGAACTATGTACAAATTGTACATAGTATTGTAACTGTGACCTCACTAGTGCAGTATAAAGAGGTATTAGCACTTCTCTGATCTTGATGCTATCCATCTGTTGATGCAGTCTAGGACTGTATTCATTTTTTTGGCAGCTGTGGCATATTGCTGACTCATACTTAAGTGGTGATCCACTAGGACATCTAGATCTCTCTCACAGTTACTAGTGTTGAGCCAGGTACCACCAATTCAGTACCTATATTTTTGTTTTTTCTGGCCTAAGTGCAAGACCTTACTTTTCTCACCAAGGAACTGCATCTTGTTGGATAGGCCCCAATGCTCATGTCTATCAAGATCTTTCTGAATCTTGAATTTATCTTCTACAATGTTTCCCCCATCTTGGTGCCATCTGCAAATTTCATGCATTCCCATTCTATCCCATCATCTAGAGCGTTTATGAAGATGCTGAACAGCACTGATCCCAAGAAAATTTCAAGGTACTCCACTACATGCTTCCCTCCATGTAGATGTAGTTTCATTGAGGCCTAGGCACTGGTTGTTGTTGCTCAGCCAATTGCCAATCCATTTTGTGGTGATACTGTCTATCCCACATAGTAAGCTATGGTCTACTTTGTCAAATGCCTTACTGAAATCTAAGTGTACAACAGCCACAGTATTTCACTGGTCCATTAATTTATTTGCTTTGTCAGTGAAGTAATAAGGTTTGTCTGTCAAAATCTGTTTTAATAAACCCATGCTGGCTTCTACTAATCACATTCATTTCTAGGTGGTCCCAAATCCTTCATTTGATCATCTTTTCCAGAATTTTCCCAGGTATTTATATCAAGATGATTGATCTATAATTTTCGGGACCCATTTTTCCCCTTTTTGTAGATTGAAACGACATTTTCCAGGCCTCTGTGCTACAGGATGTTTGAAATATAAACTTTAAGATTATTGACTCCAGGATTATGTCTACCAGCTCCTTCAGACCCCTGGGAGGTCTACCCCTCCTTTAGACCATCTAGTCCAGGTGATTTGTACTTGTCAGGGTTTGGATAGGTAGTCTCTTACTAATTCTTTATCTCTTTTGGCTTCTATATTTGTTCCATCTCCTTCAGTGCTGATTTGACAGATGCAAAGAAGGAATTAAGCAGTTCTACTTTCTCTCTGCTGCCTGTCATCTTCTTGCCTTCTGCTGCCATTAGTAGACCTATTGTTTCCTTGACTTTCTTCTTTTTCCTTACATATTGAAGGAAACTTTTAAAATTACTTTTGGCATTAGTTGCTAGTCTTAGTTTATTCTGGACTTAACTTTCCTGACACCCTCTTTGCAGATTTGGGCGATTTGCTGGTATTCTGCTTTAGTTATGTGTTCCCCTTCCCATTTTATATATTTTATCTTTTTGTCCCTCAACTTTTCAGAGAGCTCTTTGTGCAGCCATGCTAGTCTCATCTGGTGTCTTTTGTTGTTGTTGCTTTTCTGTGGTATTGTTTTTTTCTTGGGCTTTCACTATCTCATTTTTCAGGGTCTCATAGCATCTTAAACTGTTTTTCCTTTTAGGAATTCCATCCATCCAGAAATTCCATTTCTACTCCCTCAACCATTTCATCCCTATTAGTAAGAAATAAGTCCAGTATAGCTGTCCCTCTAGTTCCCCTCTCTACCCTTTGCATGACAAAGTTGTCAACTAGGCACATCAGGAACCTGTTTGATCTCCCATTCTCTGCAGAGTTTGTTTCCCAGTTGATGTCAGGTTAGTTAAAGTCATCCATTATTACTGTGGTGTGTTTCCTGCACACCTCAGCTAATTAGTTATCAAAAAGTCCTCTGGTTGGTTGGGTGACCTATAGTACATACCTGTAGCAAAATCATTTCTTTTTCCTTTGATAATTTACTTTAATACTTTTAAGAAGGCTTTATCTTTAGTATTGTGAAGGTGTAGTACGCACCTTTTTGTTGGATCTGTTCCTTTTGAATAATTTATATCCTTCTTGTTGTGTATTCCAATCATGGAGTCCCTCCAATCAAATTTCAGTAATAGCTACAATATTGTACTTGCCCTCATATACAACACAATTCTTTGAACCAGTGGTTTACTTCTCAAATCCTTAATTCCCTCACTGGTTGTCAACTTATCAACAGGAGTACAAATGAAAAACCAATCTGAGCACCCAAATTCTTTGCCTTTCTACCTATTTATTCACAGTCCACTGAAACTGATTTCAGGCTCTGAGTTGTATCATTCGTCCCAACATAAAAGAAGGGAAAGAGATAATAATCAGTGAGTCTGATTCATTCGGTGAGCCTCTCGGCCATATTTTCATGGGAATTAAAATACTTCCTTTAAGAAATTTTGTGGTGTACTAATTGATGTCTCTGTTCCTCTGAGTAGTGAGTCACCAATCACCAAGACACACCTTTTTTTTTTTGGTTTGTTTGTTTTGAGAAGTCTGAGCAACTTTACTCCTTATCACTGAAACATTTGACAAAGCCTTATCATTAATGTCTGTGAGTTTTCTCCCTGGGGGAGGAAATTAAATTGATTGCCCAGTTCCAAAGAGGCCAGTTCTCAAATCATTTTTTGTTGTTGTTCTTTGCGCGTTGTGCTGCCATCGCTCTTCCTCCTTCCCCTTCCCTTTCTCCTTCCTTGCTGTGCTCTGTTTGGATAGACACTTCTGATTTTAATAGGAGTTTGTCATGTTTCTCATCTTCACCATTGTGTGGGAATGTCTGAAGTTTCAGTATCTTGACCTGCCTCGAAAGTCTTCATCTTTTCTTCATGTAACAATATAGTTAGACTCTTTGTTTTTCTTCATGCAAAATTTTACTCTGTAGTTTGTATATAACTCCACAAGAGGTAGACAGTGGTTTTTCTCTTATGGCCCTTTTTATAATTCCTCAAGAAGTAGAACAGAGTCTTTATATATTAAAAAAAGTTTTTAAAAATGTCTAAAAAGAGGAAAAGCTTGTAAAAATACGTGTGGAAAAACAATTTAAAATTTTAAAACATATATGTTAAAATATGTAAAAACAAAGTCTATATAAAAATTGGTGGGCCCTGTTTATATTTCACAGGAAGTAGGCTGATAGAGTCTTTATACATCATGCTGAAATCAGGAAAAAAGATGTAAAAATTTGTTTGAACTCTTTAGTTCAAATTAAAAATCTGATTAAAAATTAGCTTTTGCTCCCTTTTGCGGTTACTATTGAAATAACCCTTAAGTCAACCAACCAATGTCTTGTGGGAGGGCCCCAAAAATTTATAGGGCAGAATAATAAACAAAAAGAAGGAAACAAAGAGAAATCATTCACAAAAAGGTAATCACTGAACTCACAGAAGAATTAGGGGCATCAAAAAAATAGATTCTCCTTCTATTGCTCTTTACTCTTTTTTTTATCATTCCAAATCTGAATGTCCATTTGTCTTTCCTTTTGAAAAGAGCAAAACAATGAAAGGCTACAAGGAAAGTTCTGTCTGGGATGCAGCAGCTCTTCAGGCCAAATTAATCACTCTTCAATTCCCTAATAGCTCTGTGGTTGTAGAACTGTGGTATATTGATGACCTACTGCAGAATGCAGATAACAACATTACAATTGTACTGCTATTCAATCCATCCAAGACCGAATGGCTGTGGATGCCGGCATCTCGGGATCTAGTGGTTCCGTCACTAGTGATAGGAGGGGAGGTACTTACTCCTACTGAAAGGGTTTGCAATCTGGGTGTCCTCCTGGATTCACAGCTGTCTTTAGAAGGTCACTTGACAGCCGTAACCAGGGGGGCTTTTGCACAGGTACGCCTGGTGCACCAGTTGCGCCCTTTCCTAGACCGGGATGCCCTCGCCATGGTCACTCATGCCCTTATTACTTCTCCGTTGGATTACTGTAACGCCCTCTACATGGGGCTGCCTTTGGGATGCACCCGGAGACTTCAGCTAGTCCAGAATGCAGCCGCGCGGGTTGTTACAGGAGCTTCTCATTACTCCCATGTAACACCTCTCCTGTGCAAGCTGCACTGGCTGCCAGTGGTCCTCTGGGTTCGTTTCAAGGTGCTGGTGCTCACCTATAAAGCCCTACATGGCTTAGGCCTGGGGTACCTGCAGGACCATCTTCTGCCATCCTCCCATCGTCCTGTGCATTCTCACAGAGCGGGCCTCCTCAGGGTGCCATCAGTCAGACAATGTCAGCTGGCGGCCCCCAGGGAGAGAGCGTTCTCTGTGGGAGTGCTGACCCTCTGGAGCGGTTTGCCCACCAGGCTTAGGACAGCCCCCGACCTCCTCTCCTTCTGCCGCAAACTGAAGACGTGGCTTTTTCATCAAATGGACTGACCCGTTGAGGGGGTTTTTACATTGTAATAATTTTAATTAATTTTAATTGGATTTTAATTTATATTTAATTCATATTGTTGAATTTTATCTTGTAAGCCGCCCTGAGTTCTTCGGGAGAAGGGTGGCATATAAATTGCAATAAAATAAAAATAAATAAATAAAATAAATATTCCACCTAACAGATCATAGACGCAACGTGAGAAGATTGTACAGTTCTGCATGTTTCAGGTTTTGTTTCTAAGTAATTTCATTTCACAGGGTGACCAGAGAGAGTACGTGTTATTCGCACCAAGGAAAAGACCTAAGAACATTCTTAGGGATGGTTGGCTTTTGCAGGCCACGGATTGTGGACTGAATTCCTATGCTCAGTTATTCCAACCACAGTTAAGGGCATTGGGTAGTAGCAGATGAATCACTTTCAAAAACCTCAAATTTGTACTTTCTTTTACCCCTGCCTTATATCTATTGAATTATTCTTCATTTTTCTCTACAAGACATGCATGTTCTAGGATAGATGACATAACTATCCATGACTGGGTTTTTTTTTTCTCCTTAATTCTACATTGGAAGAAAACAATAAGCCAAACAAGAACAGCCAAAACCAGGGAATGCCAGCCCCAAGATGCTGTCGAGCCTCAACTGGACAACTGCGTTTAAATTCCTTTTTTATCCCCTCCCTGGACAACTGCTTTCTAGTTGGTTGGAACTCCTGGTCCACCAAAGTCTAGTTGTGGATCAAACTGTTGTCTTCCAATCAAGCAAAACATTACCACATTATTAACAAAGGCAGATATGTTGAAATGCTTTTTTTTCACTTGCGGTTACTGTACCTGACTCCAATGGACTATATTTTTCACAGAGGTATAATCTGGGAATCGTGATAGGTACACATCAATCCGACTCTGTAAGAGAATGGTGAATTACTGAGAATTCATTTCATTCCACAGAGAAATCTTGCATTGAGAGAGTTATAGACAGCAACTTCAATGTTGCCATTGACTTCTATAGCAGCATGGCCACTTGAGAAGTCAGCGGAAGTGTCCCATTGGACAGGACAGGCGCAAACACTGACATGCATACATCATAAATGCCTGAAGTTATCCAGCTACGTGCCTTCAACACAGTAAGTGACCACTGTGTCATGTGCCATGAGGTCATCATGCAAACAATGCAAATTATGCAATGGTTGTGCAAAACTTTGAGCAATGACCTCATATTATGCATGATGTTGCATGCCTTCCCTTCTGCCTCCTGCCCACAACAATCTGTTTTAGATCCCATGACGTGTATGGGAATTGCAAAGTCAAATTTGAATCTAAGAAGAGGAAAGGGTTTGTTGTGGCCCGCCATCTGCCAGCAGAGCTGGCGGCAGACTCGGACAATGAGGAGGTTGGGGAGGAACTAGGCTTAGTCCTGGAGTCTGGAGAAGGCTCTGATCGAGGCTTTGCATCAGAAAAAAGAGATAGAGCCAGGACCGTCTGACATTCCCCAGCTGCCTTCAGAGTCGGAAATAAGTGGGGAAGAGGAACAGATGGGGCCTGTTCCAGATGTGTGTATGTGAAGAGCTGTCAGGAGAGGAAAACAATTGAGGACCAAGAGCCGACTCAGGAGGAAAGGCACACAGGATGGTTGCATGACAACCGTTTGGATTTCTTTCAGAAGATTTGTTCAACATGATTCATGCCTCAGAGACTCTTTGAGAGAGTTTAATTACAGCTTTGTGGTTGGCCACTCCCAGCCTGGCTATTATCCAAGGAGCTGTTAAGGTGTGTACTTCAGTTAATCCTTGGAAGGATTATTGCCTGGACTTTTCTGTCTGTGTGAATGCTATGAAACAGTAGCTAAATAAAGAAGAGTTTTTTTCGGGACAAGGAGTCTGTTTCTTGGTTCTGCTAAGGCTGGGTCAGAACAGGGTTGTCCTGTACAATAACATCTACAAACTTCATGACAAGATTTATAGCTGCTCTACTTAATCTGGAGGGCATTAAGTATACCTGAACCTAATATCTTTCAGGTGTGTTAGGCAACTCTGATGGATTCCAGAAGTTGTATTCCTCACCTATCTTGGGGCTGCCAGATAGGAAAAACAACATAGGAATTGTTGAATGTTAAGTATTATATAGCATTTATACTCACCGTATTCAGACTTCTCTCATTGAAACCACTAATCAGAAAAAGACCTTGCTTGCAGATCATGTTTAATGGTTGGTAACTGCACATTCGAGCCAGCTGTGCTCTCAGTTTGGGGCTCAGCAAGCAGAATTCTTTTGTGCCAAATATAATCTGTACACCCATCACAAAGACAGTTCACATTTTGAATATTAATTACACACATTTCTAAGATCACTTTGTTGCCCTAATTCAGGGGCGCTGAGTACATTCATTTTCTGAATTTCTTTCTGCTGATTGTTTCACACCATAGCATTATTTTGACAGCGCTGCCTGAATACATTGGGCAGTCTCCAAATTTGATATATAAATAACAATAAAAATAAACTCCACCCTATCTGCAACAGCCTCTATTTCAGTAAAGTTTTATGAACATGCACTTACATGTTCATAAAAGCAACCCATCCACCAGCATATTATTTGTGCTTTTCTATTCTGGTTTTTCTTAATGTTTGGACAGCACATATATTTTGAGAGTGTCAGTTGGGCAAGATCAAAAGATAAAGAAGTACAAGACTTCAGAAAGTATCATTAATGGAATCTTTGAGTAAATACAGAATCTTGGAAATCACAAGAGGGATTTCCAATTCTCATTCATAAGGAGTTCGTTACAATGAAATTTGTTTGAAGGATTGTAAATGCTTTTTCCCAGTTTTCTTGCCATTGGAACCTTAGTAGCTGTTGATAAAATAAGCTACCAAGGGACTCTTGATTGTGAATGTCTAATCTTCCATTACTTTCCCATCTATACACAATCTCTCACACTGAGCATATTGTGAGTGCCCACAGAAAATAATTGTTGGGAAAACTTGATGTTCCCAAAATGATTGCTATTATGAGTACAGGTAGTCCTCAATTTATACCAGTTCATTTAGTGACCATTCCAAGTTGCAACGGCACTGGAAAAAGTGATCATTTTTCACACTTACGACCATTGCGGTATCCTCATAGTCAAAATGATCAAAATTCGTATTCTTGGCAACTGACTCATATTTATAACAGTAGCGGTGTCCCTGGATCATGTGATCACCTTTTGTGACCTTCTTACAAGCAAAGTCAATGGGGAAGCCAGATTCACTCAACAACCGTGTTACTAACTTAATAACTGCAGTGATTCACTTAACAACTGTGGCACGAAAGGTCGCAAAATGGAGCAAAAGTCACTTAAATGTTTCACTTAGCAGCAAAAATTTGGGGCTCAATTGTGGTCGTAAATCAAGGACTAGCTGTAGGACAACTATTAAAATACCATTTACTAGACGACAAATGGATGAGTCTGTCCTCTATGGCAGAAATCTCCAACCTTTCTGGCTTTACGGACTGGCGGAGGGAGGAGAGGGGGTGGCTCCGCGTGAGCAGTGGGCAAGAGCGCACACAAATGTATCATGCCTGCACACGGTTGCCGACTGCTTGCATAAGTGGGGATATTCATACACGCACATGCACTTGCCCCTCCCACCTCCGTAGCCTATTTCCAAACGGCTCACAGACTGGTAGTGGGCTGAGGCCAGGAGTTCAGGATCCCTGCTCTATTGCTTCCTCTAATCTGCCAACATTAGTGTCTCTGGGGTGTATAAAAGCAGTCAGGATGGGGACCATATCCACAAATCGAATCCTTCCCCTTTGTATGTGCTTATGCCATCTATGAATATACAAAAGGGTAGGGCTCCAATCACATACAGTGTCAACCCTGAAGCTGGCCTGAGCGGGTCCATTTTCTGAGCTTCAGTGTTGGCACATTGGAACTGATGGATAGGGAGCGGGGAATAGAGATAAATGGGATTTGTAGTCAAAACAAAATACTTTCTCCTGGGAACCAAGGACATTCCCACAGGTGGTTGGAGAGAGGATGAGTGAAGACATGATGATTGGACCAGGTGACTGATTGTTTTGAGAAGGGGGGGGGACTTTTACTTTTAATTAGTGAAAACTGTGGGAATATTCAGAGTTGGTTTCACCAGCCTTGCCAATATGATATATCCAATAAACCAGTTCTTTGAGGAATCTACCTGCCTCGGAGTTCTATTTATTATGGGTGTATTACTTGGAACCATGACATACAGTACTTGCAGCTTCCATCTTGCCTTTTTCAATCCTACCCTTAGTGCTCTATTCTCGTGGGATACTAACAACTTTCCCCAGGAAAATAAAAGGCTTAGAGGCTTACCTTCAACAACGACTCTGGCAAACGTGTGATTTGCAATAGCACACTTATCGTATCCTGAAGGGTATATAAAGGGGCCAAGACAAAACACATCTTGACCTTAGCAGCCAGTTGAGGTTTTATTGAAAATCCAACAAGGCCTGGAGATAAAGATTTCGGTTAGTATCCTTTAATTTGACTTTTATTGCAATAATTGTAGGAATGTTGATTACATTTTGAATTAAGCTTGGCTCATTGGATATGGTTTCTTAGCAACAACGCAAGAGGGTTGGTCCTTGATTTGTTCCAGAAAGTAGTTTTCACCTTCCAGATCAAGCTTAGATATTTGCTTTTTCCTGTGAAATTTCAAATTCAGAATTGGTCAGTTAAGTGCTGCCCCCTAGCTAGATCTTGTTGATAAGTACTTATTTTTTAAAATGAAGTTAACAAAATATCAGAATGGATGTAATATATAGAAAGCAATTTCCGTAGGAGAAGTAGTATTCTCCTGAGCAACACCTCTGCATGTGAATGAGGTTATTTTCAACGGGTTATCTATTGGTAACATATAAATCAAAAGATGCTTTGATATGGGAATTGGAAAGGCCTCTGTCTTAATGCCCATCCATTGCTTTATAGTTGAATTTGCTGAATAAACATTCAATTATGAGCACCCATTGCAATGGTTGAAGAATGGAGTCCAGTTCAATTTTGCTATCAATGTATGAAGGAACATGAGAGAGATTGTGCTCAGTTTCTACAAGATCAGCAAATGTCTTGAAAGGATCTCTGTGGGTCCCAGTTTGCTTGCAAAGTATTCTCATTTGTGAACATTTCTCAAATATTTCATCTGTGAAACATTTGTCTTATAAGTGTCTTATAGGAGACCCAGTTTTGTGTATTGCAGAGGTCTCCAACCCCCAAGAGCGCCCCCCTTTAGAACTGGGCCACTCAAGCAACAGGCAGGTGCACACATGTGTTCTGACTCAGCCTTCGCAAGCAATGAGAAACTGCTTACTCACAAGTAAAACAACCCCCTTTTTAAAAACAGGGTAGGAACAGTTCACATTGGATAAACAAAACCAAAAGTAATTAGTTACAAATAAAAGTCTTTCCCCCTTCTGAAACCAGGCAAGATCAGTCTCTGTTCACATGAGAATTCAAGATACAAAGTCCTTTCAATGATTAAGCCAAGCAGAACAGTCCCTGTTCACTCCAGCTGAGGCAAATTCACTGCCTGCTATTTCCCACTAGGGAGACTCAGTTGACACCTCAATTACAAATAATAAGTCCCGACAAACCTAGTTCTGGCAAAGGAATCTGACTTGATTGATGTACACTGGAAAACGAACGATTGTCCGCAACAACAGCCACTCCCAAACCCATACTATTTATTTCCCAGCCAGGGAGGGGTTGGCTAGTATCTACGACTTCTTTTCCCTGAGAGCCAGCTTATTGCCTTCTGTTGCTCTCCTCTCCTCTTCTGTCTATACATATGCGCATCTGGGATGGGCCCCATCTGTTCCTCTCCCTCACTCAGGCCCCAAAGACAGCCATCTCTTCACCTGGGGTCGGACAGAAGGTCCTGGCTCTGCATCTGCCTCTGATTTTGCTTCCTCATCAGAGCCTTCCAGAGGCTCTGAAGATGGCCCAGGCTCCCCCTTCATCTCTCCATCCTCCTTGTCTGACTCTGCTGCTAGCTCTGCTGGCAGCCAACAGGCCACAACAGTATGTACCTGCCACTCACAGAGAACCATCCCCTCTCCCTCCTCCTTCCAGCCACCAAGCCGGAAAGGTTGGGGACCACTGGTCTAGTGGTTAAGGCACCTGGTTAGAAAGCAAGTGACCAGGAGTTCAACTCCCACTTTGACCATTAAAGCCAACTGAATGACTTTGGGCAAATAAATAGATAGATAGATAGATAGATAGATAGATAGATAGATAGATAGATAGATAGATAGATAGATAATTGGAAAATCAATGGAGATAGGAAAAAGGGAGACAGGATTGCAAAGGTAAATATTTTCTCCAACATTTCTTTATTCTTGGGTTGCAATTGATGAGATTTGTCAATTAATGTTTTGATTCTACAAACAGGTAGAAGATATTACACCAATGAACCATGTCCAGCAAGGACTAGGAAGTGTCCTGGACTAAATGATCTCAGAAATATTTCTGATCCTTCCATTCTGTCATTCTATTAATTTTGATATCTAGGGTAGACCTTCTTCACATAGCAATGATTTCGTTTGATTTCTGAACAGTAAATATTTCAAACATCACCAAGAATGCACGAAAATGTTGCCTTGTATAATAGTTTCATTCTCAACATACCTATATTGCAGCCTTGTGAGTGGCAGACAAAATAAAGATCCTCCTGTCCGCTTTTGTGAAGAATAAAGTTTATTATGGCAGAAAGGTCATATATGCCAATTTCGTGAAAACTGAAACCAAACACATATAATTGAGAATGAAGAGAATTTTTAGTTATTAATTCCATGTATTGGTCCTTTTCCTAAATTACTAGTAAGTGTATTTAACTAGCCAAAAAACAAAAACAAAATTAGCATCCCTCAGATGTCCATATGTTTGCCCAGGAAAAGAGAAAAACCAGAAATTTCCTTGACTCATTTGGTTCTAGTTTAGTATAAAATTTATAGCTAGAATAAAACTTACAGCATATTAAGGTTTAGGCATGCTTCAATTGATCTGATATGAATTGTAACTTCAATCTTAAATCAAAGTTCAAATTAGTTTCAAGAGTTGATTCCATTCAATTGACTGAAAAATTTCAATGAATGGAACTGATTTAATAAAAACTAAGCACGCATGAAAACTGCTGAATTACCAAATCAATGTAAAAGTACCCAGTTCAAAGAAACATTATTCAATCCAATGCAAAAACAATTTAGTGCTAGCTAAAGAAAAAAGATCATATAAACCAACTTCTCTTAAAACTGAAACTATGCATAGCGAATTTTTCCATAATGGTGGTTAGTTAATTGTTACCTTTTAAACATTTACATTTAATTGTAGCGTTCTTTTTTCCTTTATGTTCTTTTGTTGAATTATTTATTGCTTTCTATTGCTATTATTATAGCTGTTATTGTTTATAATTTTGACTCTACTGATGCTCATTGTGGACATGTTAAATAAGCATATTTTCTTGGATTGCAGTAAAGCACAATTAAGAAATTGTCAGATCTGCCGTGGCACTGTTTCAGCCTTGCTTCACTTTGCTGCCATCCTGCCATAAAAAGCGGGGGCAGGGAAGCAAGGGAATATAGGGAGGGTGGATTGACAGGAACCAGAGGTCCATCCTGTGACAAGAGCCATTGATTGAAAGATCCAAGGACACAGGTGTGAGAACAGAATGCAAATGCCCGCCAAAGAGGTGCCAAACTATAGAACTGTTACCAAAACACCTAGTTTGAATACCATTGGACATTAGCAAAATGACCAAAGTGGAGAGGGTCCAGGAGAAGGAAAAATCACTGAGTTTACAGAGGAATATTCAGATCTTGCTTTGCTTTCGCTGTAACCACTTGGCTTTAGTAAAAGTATACCTTTCACTACACATGGAGTCGAGGGTCTTTCTTTCCTAAATGCCAAGCTGGGAGAGGCCTGACATTAATGTTCAGAAATGAAAATTTGCCTAATCTATCTCAGCATTTTTTAACTAATACAGTGCAGAAAGGTAAAGTACAAATCTAGTGAATTAAGAAACAACTATATACATTAAATATAATGAGTCCCAGTATTTGCACATGATCACTTGGACTTACTTGGGCTGGGATGATTTAAGGCTCCTGACTTGAGTAGGTGGTTGGACTAGAAGACCTCCAAGATCCCTTCCAGCCTATGATTCTATAGTATACATCAGTGGCCCCTTACTTTTTGGGCACCAGGAACCAGTTTCACGGAGATAGGTTTTTCTGTGGACTGGAGGGTGCATGGTTTTGTGTGCTGCCTGCATCCTATGGATGGAGGCTTCGCTTGTTTGCGTGGCCCAGTTTCTGGCATGCCACGGACCGGTATCAGTTCCCCGACTGGGGATTGATGACCCCTAGTATACAGCTTTATCATTCTATTCCTCTATTTCACAAATTTAAAATGTACTTATTAAAGATGCAAATTTGGGTGAATTTGCTCCTTGAGCGGAAAGACAAGCAATAAAGAAAGTTCAGGAAATGCTTGGAGAGCTAGGAAAACATTGTAAAATTTGCCAGAAATTTGCCAAATATATAATTGTAGCATCATTCAAATCAACCATCGGCATATTAAATAGATAGTAATCTAGAGCAACATAGAGTGCAAATGTTTTGGATTGCAAAATAATATATCGTTAAAATGTCATCTTGCAAAATGAATTCCAGTCACTTACATGCCAACTGAACATACCTGAAATTCCAAAATTCTTCTTGATCAATTGAGAAGTTTTGATGCCTTCTAGACCAAGAACTTCCTCTGACATTGCCAATCCACACATCATATCCAGCATCTGCTAGTATGAAGCCAAGGCTCTGATGTGGAAGATTTGCTATCCAAACGCTGCCTTCCATAGACAAACAATGAAGCAAGAGTACAGGAGATTTGGAACCTTGTGAAGTTATAGAAATGAAAACATTTGTTAATAGAATAGAATAGAATAGAATTCTTTATTGGCCAAGTGTGATTGGACACACAAGGAATTTGTCTTGGTGCATATGCTCTCAGTGTACATAAAAGAAAAGATACGTTCATCAAGAATCATAAGGTATAACACTTAATGATAGTCATAGGGTACAAATGATACAAGCAACAAAATTACAGTCAATTGCAATATGTAACAATATAGCTACTAATATAGGGCTGTTCAGTTACTACATTTGAACAAATGGTTTGAACTGCTAATGTTTAACTGTGAGGTTCAGAGATGAATGTTTCATGGAATTATGAAGAATCAAAACAGCCCTTTTCCTTTTTTGCTGAAACTTTGTTCCCAGGTAAGACAGGAAGACCTCCAGTGAGATGAAAAATATTTACATAGGCATCTATTCCTTTTGTCCAAATGATTATTTAACTGGAAAACCTACTAAAATTAAAAACAAATTCATTCATGTATTTGAATCAGATTGTTTTGATAATCCAAATAATGTCACTTCTTCAAATAGGATCCCACCTGATCTGTACACCATAACTCTTTAAAATTTATTTGTATTTCCTTAAGTCTTCGTAGTATACCCATTTTTACAGTTTGATTTCTGTTCTAAAAAGAAATCATTGATATCTCAAAAGAGAATATATCTTCACTACCCTTGGAGGATTTGCTTTCCAATAGTCATGTACATCTAAGGAATGTACGTCCTGTTGTTAGTCTCACTAATCCCCAAACCTTTTACCTTAAACTGTTTACCATGGACCTTTCGTGTTTCTACTGTCCCTGTCCTACTGTCCCCATTTATATGTAATCATTCTATGTGTTTATGGCTATGTTTTGCCTATTTATATCCTTTTATTTGTGCCAATTTTTTTTTCATGGGTCCATGTCTATGTCTATACTGTTACTTGTTTCCTTGTACTTGTTGACAAATAAATAAATAAATAAATAAATGCATACATACATACATACATACATACATACATAAGCAAATGCAATAACATGTTTAAGGTGCATCAATTCTGTGCAGTGTTTTAGCCTTAAATAATGGCTTGATTTTATTTGTCTGTTTTTGTATGCATGTGTGGGAAGAAATATCCATCTGGTTCAGTTCCAAGCTGGGAGAAAGGCACTGGAGACAAAATGGAGGCTGGAGGGTGATTGGAAAGAGGGTCCATTTATCGATGAACAGGACCACATGGGTTTTGGTTCTGATGCAGCTGACCACATGGAGTTGAGAGGGGGGGGGTTATACCTTCTCTTGGGCTTTGCACATGAGCTTCCTGTTCCTGTGCAAGAACATGTATTCTATTGGCTGTTGTCAGATTCCCATAGGGCCATGACATAGCTGGCTCTATAGGTTGTCCCAGGTTTGGTTGAAATTTGAACTGCTGAGAGGATGCAATGAAGGGGCTTGTGTTCTGAAAGGGTGTTGGGCAATTCCTATTGTGGCTGAGGGCTAATCCTACCTTTGTTGGATCTTGGGTGAGGGTACAGTAGAACTTCTGGTCACAACCATAATTTGTTGGATTAATTTTGATCACAACCAATTTTTTGGTCGGAACCCGATTAGGTCATGGTCAGAAGCGTTCGTGACCAGAGGTTCTACTTTATTTGCTTATGTATAGAGCTATCTATCTCTTTATCTCTTAAGTGCTGACATATTCTGTGGGCTATTAAGAAAAGGTGGGGGCTGCTTTCTGTTTAAAACAACATGTTTCTCCATTTCTCATTCAGGGATATATAATATTCTGCCTTTTTAAATATTTCTCAAAATACTTCATTTTTCTAGGAGAAGGGTGGGTGCTAACTTTCTACACATGTATGCCTGTAGGCAGGGATGAAATCTAAAATTTGTCACTACTGGTTCTGTGGGTGTGGCTTGGTGGGGGGGGTGTAATGTGACTGGGTGGGCACGGCCAATTTTTTTTTTACTTTTAAAACCATTTTTTCTACAACCTCTTGGACGAAGAGGTTGTAAAAATGCTTCCAAAAGGTTCTGACCTAGCTGAGTTGCCTGATCTGCAGAGGCGTTTTTTCTTTTAAATGCCTCTGATGATCCAAGCTGAGTTGCCTGATCGTCAGAAGCATTTAAAAGAAAAAAAGCCTCTGCAGATCAGGCAACTCAGCTAGGATCGTCAGAGCCTTTTGAAAGCATTTTTTCTACAACCAACTGAAGAGGTTGTAGAAAAAATGCTTTTAAAAGCCTTTGACGATCCCAGCTGAGCCGCGCAATCATCAGAGGCTTTTTTTTTTTACGTTTAAAAGCATTTTTTCGGCCAAAGAGGTTGTAGAAAAAATGCTTTTAAAAGTAAAAATAAAAAGCCTCTGATGATTGTGCGGCTCAGCTGGACATGGGGGAGGCAGGGATTTTTGCTACCAGTTCTCCACCTCCATCGCTACCAGATCAGGCGATCCAGTCTGAACTGAGAGCATTTCACCCCTGCCTGTAGGTATACCCCAACACATGTACATATATACACCAGTAGGGGTTTCCAAATCCTGTCGCTACTGGTTTGCTCGTGGGCATGTGTATACTCATCCGGGCAGGTGGGCAGAGCCTCCCGCCATCGCTGTCACCGCTGCCACCCGGTTTGCCCGATCCGGGGCGAACCGGTAGCAACCCACCACTGATATACACTTACATACATACTGACCCAAATCTTGGAAGATCAACACAAATTGGAGTCGGGGAATAATTTTTTTTTTCTTACTCTTTGTATATCCTGGGATCCTGTTCAGGCTCAAGTAGTAGCCATCTTCTGTAAGAACTTCATATTCCTCTGCTGGATATCCCCAGAACTGAATTATCTCACTCTATAAGGAGGCAAAGAGAAAAATCTACCACCACCTTCTTCCAAAGCAGAAATATAAAGTTTCTGACAGTGGAAGCTAGAGTTCATGAAAAGCTTTATTGCTGAACGTTAAAATACCAACGTCATTGTCCCAGTGTTTATTGTCACATAGTCAAAGCAGCATTAGTCACATACCAACAGGTTGGTATCAGCATAACTGCGAGAACAAAGGCTTTCAGAAGTACACACGGGCTTTAGAAAAAAAAATTCTGAAGAGAAAATAAATCATCATAGTCATTTCTGATCCCATTCATGTGCCACAAAATGCTGCCTGATTGTTGGGGACCTGATATAAATCCTGAAAGGAAATCAGGAAGCATTATTAGACAAATGAGTACAACTGAATTGCCAGATAGGAGGATTCCCCAACGTAATATTTTATTTCATGATTGACCTGTAAAATCAAAGGCTGCTTTATTGGGGGTGTGGGGGAGAGATTCAGATAACCACTAGACGAGAGGAAAGGGAAATCAACGTCTGCTATCTAGTGGATCTTCTTGCTATTTGCGGCCTGGGTAAAACGGCCTTAGAAAAGGCTTGATTATATCTACAACATACATAGAAGAAAGTCCCATTGAACACAATCGGTAAAAATACTTTTTGAGAGCTCAACTCACAATATTCATGTGGGATTCAGGATTCATTTTTCTGATGGTTTCTACTTCTTCTGATCTCACATTTTCATATACATGAATCATAAGCAACAATAGCCAGATCGTGGAGCACCTGAAAACAGTTAAAAAACAATGTAGGGAAGAGTTCCAGTTCAATCTGGAAAATGCACACCTGGTTCAAAGAGTTGTATTCCACTGTAAGCACTATTGCAACAACCAAGGGGGGGGAAAGCATTTGGATGAACTATAATGTATTTAAAGGTAAATGAGTCAATGGAGGGAGAGGAAATCATTTTTTTTTAAAAAAAAAAGTTGATAACACTGCTGAGTTCTCTGGCAGAATTCTTCTGTTAATTGAATTGAATAATTCAGTCATTACTTAATTCATCTTATTCTTTATAAGCTAAAGGTTTATATATTCAGAAGCTCTTTAGCAGGTGTACAATTGCAGTATAGTTAGGAGCCAAAACCTGTACATATTCAGGGAAACCACGCAAACACATACACACACACAAAAACTCTCTCACACCCTGTTGCTTGCCAATGTACAGCTTTTCCAAAAACAATTTGTAATTACAACAGTAATGTGATATATTTCTGATTTATATCCGCCTAAAAATACATGTACTCATCAAGAAGCTAAGATAATAGCCTTCAAGCACTCTAAAGATGTAAGAATTCTGCGAATCTTTATCCCTTTTCCCATTATTTTTTCTAGGATAACAGGAGAGAGAAGAGCAAGAGGAGCCTTTTCATCATCAAACCTACCATATTCAATATTTGGAAAACATTGATTCAAATATTACCAACTTTCTATGTTGAGTATAATGAAAACAACAAAAATTTAAATGAGAGAAGTGGGTGGGGAAAGGAGATTGCTATTTTTTTAAAGAGCTAGAATGAGATTTGAATAAAATTATCTCAGTCAACTTCCTTTATCAGAACATGTCAGAAAGTAGATTTTCTAGTTATTCTGAATTTTAAGACATTTTGGATTAGGTATTATCAGTGTAACCTTGTCAATAAGCTAACCAAAACTCACCTCAACAATCCTTTAAATTGTCCCATTGTTCTCCTTTCAGATATCAAACAATAATATTTCTCTGCTGCTATATAAAAGTGATTTGAAGATAGGTTTTGCCGTGTCTTCTTGTTAATCAAGACTAAAAAATGAATTTGCAACTTTTATTTAACGAATCCTAGATGTCATGTATTGGATTCAGTCCCGCCTTTTTAATATGTGCCATATTTCATAGGTTGGCTTAACTATAAACCACAATCTGCAATATTAATATATGTACTTTGTTTTGACAGGATTTAGAAAAGCAATTTATAATTTGGGCTTCATTGCAATTATCTTTAATGTGGCTCCTTACATTAAAAGAGAAACGTCTACATATTTAGAGAAGCTTCTCATAGGATTTTAGTTCTACACATTCAGCAGAACCACCTTGGACAAGAAATTTGAATATAGTGTGGGAAGAAATATTCATGTGGTTCAGTTCCAAGCTGGGACTCCACTGGAAACATGGAGGCTGATTGGAAAGATGGTTTATTGATGAAGCAGAATCACATGGGTTTGTGGTTCTGGGCAGCTGACAAAATGGAGTTGAGAGTGAGTGGGGTTTTTTTTACGTTCTTTGAGGGGGGGGTTGTTTTTTTTTTAAATTTGATTTATATGCCGCCCGTCTCTGGAGACTCAGGGCGCCTTACAATGCGCTAAGCAATAGCCTTCATACTTTTGTATATATTTGATACAAAGTCAGCTTATTGCCCCCACAAACTGGGTCCTCAATTTACCTAGCTTAGAAAGGATGGAAGGCTGAGTCAACCTTGAGCCTGGTGAGATTCGAACCTGCAATAATTGCAGGCAGCTGGTGTTAATAACAGGGTGCTTTAGACCACTGTATTACCAAGGCTCTTTGGTAGTACAAAAGAGTAGTACAGAGTTTTGAATTTGGGCTTCCTGTTCAAGAACATGTCTTCTATTGGCTGTTGACAGATTCCTATGGGATCATGTAGGGGTTATGTAGAGGCCATAGCTGGCTCTATAGGCAAAAGAGGAGATGAAAATCCTAGGTGATTGTCTGAGCTCCCAGGTTTGGTTGAAGTTTGGACTGCTTCTAGTCCAGAGGTGGGTTTCAGCAGGTTCTGATCAGTTCTGGAGAACCGATAGCAGAAATTTTGAGTAATTCGGAGAACCTGTAGTAAAAATTCTGACTGGCCCCACCCCCATCTATTCTCTGCCTCCCAAGTCCCAGCTGATTGGAAAGAAATGGGGATTTTGCAGTAACCTTCTCCTGCCATACCCACCAAGCCACACCCACAGAACCAGTAGTAAAAAAATGTGAAACCCACCACTATTCTAATCCTATCATTCTGCCTTTTGTTTCAAAATATCCTGTCTTGGATGGATTATCAAATCTGCATTTCTAAAAGGTGGCCTCCTCATTCATGAAATGAATACTATAATATTTTATAGATATTAGAGAGATATTTAAGAGAGAAAAAAATCTCAAAAAATTGAAACATAGCATAGCCTTTGTAATGCTAAGGCAAAATATGTTTCTCACAGTGAGGAAGTATGGTACCACTTTTCTCTGGGTTCTGTGTTTCCCTGTATAAAACTCTTAGGCTTTAGACCTAGGTAAAGCAAGACCAGACAGGCACCAACCTCAACAACAGGAGGAAGACAAATGGAAGATATGAGTGTGTAAAGTTGATATCAGAGAAAGATTTTGATTAAAATGAATAGAAATAAAAAGGGAATTCACAAAATGTATACTATGATACCGCCTATATCACGGATGTCAAACTTGATCGCTTCACTAGTCGTATCATGATGTTTTTTGCCTTTGCAGAGCTGGGGTGGATGTGGCCTGCACGTGATGTATCCGGCCCGTGAGCTGCCAGTTTGACAGGCCTGGTATATTATAGATAGGTGTAAATGATGGAACCTTAGCATAGCCTTGATCCTAGAATAGATTGGGGCTGTGTAACAGTGGGAATTGTGTGGTTTTCCCACTGTCATTCCTGAGAACAAGAAGACTGGGTTTCTGATAGTTTAAAGAATGTAGAATTCCATCTTATGCTCTGTGTCATTTCTGTTCAACTTGTTCCTTAAGTATAAACTGTAATTTTCCATTCCCAAGTCTTATTTAATTCATTACTTTTGCTTTAATCTCATCTCTAAATGTTTAGTGCCCACAATTTAATGCAGCAAAATAGCCTGTGAATGCTGTTCTCAGCAAACTAGGATCTCCAGAAGCATATGTGGGAAGAACTATTACCGAAAAGGTCTGCCATCTGACCCGCATGGATTTCCTCAAGAGGCGTTACACTCAGGAGAAGTTCCCTCTTGACAAGCAGAACTTATTAGACATAGAATACCAAACTGATGATGGCAATAACCTCCAACTGTTCATAGTTGGTGATATGAGATCCACAATGACACCAGCTGCATATTTCATTAAAATAGACGACCCAGAAAAGAGCTTTCAGCCTAGACTGATGCAATGGTCTCCCTTATCCACTGTTGGAAAGTACATTTGATTAGGTACCACGTGGCTGTTATGACTATGGGCCTATAACCAGTGGTGAAATCCAAATTTTTTTACTACTGGTTCTGTGGGTGTGGCTTGATGGCTGTGGTATGGCTTGGTTGGCATGGCATGGCTTGGGTGTGGCAGGGGAAGGATACTGCAAAATCCCCATTCCCTCCCCACTCCTGGGGGAAGGATATTGGAAAAACTCCATTCCCACCCCACTCTGGGGCCAGCCAGAGGTGGTATTTGCCAGTTCTCTGAACTACTCAAAATTTCTGCTACCAGTTCTCCAGAACTTGTCAGAACCTGCTGGATTTCACCCCTGCCTATAACTCAGAGTAAATAAACTCTTGTTTTTAAAAAATAAATTTTTATTTTATTCAGAACGTTATGGTAAAATACAAACTCCAAGAAAAAAGGAAAAGAAATTTTACAAAGACAATACAAAAATAGACAAAATATTTTAAAAAGGAAAAACGTATTCATTAAAAAATAAAATACAGAAACAAATATAAATATGTTGCCCCTCCTATCTGAATATTGGTCAATATTTTACAATGGTATTAGCTAGAATACAACCTCCACGTAATCTCACTGACACATGGAGCTGAAAATGACTTTATCAATTTTTATTTTATTTATTTATTTACTTATTTTGTCAAGCATATATAAGATAACAGATAAAGTATAAACATGATTGTGAATACATGAGATGGTTACGAATAAAAGGGGACATTAGGAGCCAAACGAATGGTTTAAGAAAGTATCGTCACATCACCTTGTTTTTGATAAAATGTGTATAACTCAGTTTGATAATACCATGTGAATCAAGTTTCAAAACCACGTCAATTCAGTTGGAGCACTGTGCTTAATTTTATGTCAGCCCCACTGTGTAGACCAAACCAGGAAATAAACTCTATAGGAAGGCTGAAACTATGTTTATTGAGAATGGCCATAATAACTGAATCTTGAAAGTCTGATTATGCTGGACATCCTTGATTTTTTTATAGTTGGATTAAATAGGAAGCTGTCTTATTAGGACATTCTGGTCTTTAAAAATGCTTTAGCCCCTTTTCACTAGATAACAGCTTCTATATATATCCATCAATGTCATCTTTCTAGATTTGGAAGGCACATATATTGGATTACACTATGTCACAACTGCAATGATTATTGATTCTAAGAGCTCAACTTACTATATTCATAAATGATTCAGGATTCATAAATGTTTAACTGTTCAGCTCTTCTGAACTCACAATTTCTTGTGTAGCTGTCAACATCTACATGTTGGAACAGGTATAAAACAATGGAATAATTAGCTCTGGAGAAAAACATAGATTATGGTGACTGACCTCATACCAGGCATACCCAATCGAAAGGACTAATATTCCAGAAAACTTGTCATCACTTGTGTCAAGGGTGCCTGTGGTGGCTGGTGCACTCTGCGAACATAAACGGGCTCCGAGCTCCATTTTCAGCTGTGAAGGCATCCTGCAAACCTCTGCCAATGAAAATAGAGCTCGAGAGGGCCACCCGTGGCTCACCCAAGCCCCGTTTTTGCTGGCAGAGGCAGTGAGGACCAGTCCTTCACTGTTTCCAGGGTGGCCCCATGGGCCAGTTTTAAGCACCCGGTGGTCTGGATCTGGCCCGTGGGCCTTGAGTTTGACACCCCTGCTCTACATCCTCTTGACGAATATCTTCTGACTTAATCCAACAGGAAGACCTCCTACTCAAATGAATCCCTTTTATTACAGTAGTAATCAAATTTGAACATTAATCAGTTGAATAATGACAGTCAAGGTAATCCGATTCAATATAAAATAACAGCTCCCATTGTATCAGCTTTTAATTTTAGTCTAGTTTTCTGGGGAGCTTTTCATATGGATGCTTTCTTTATCCTTTGACAGTCAACCAGTTTCCCATGGAAAATTAGGAGATGCCTAACTCCTGTAAAGAAAATCTGCAGCATTATGGAGAGGCAAAAAATGAGGAATACAAAGAGAAGTTCCACTGGATAAGTAAATATGCCTTTACATCATTTGGAAGAGAGACCTTGGCATGTATGGTATGGAATTACTATTGGAATCATCCTATATTATGGGAATCTTTCTATTAACTACTGACTAAGGCGATGAATGAAGCACACATTATGCCAGTGTTCAGATTTATTTATTTAAGAAAAGTTGCAAACCCCCTACAAGTTAAAAGCCTAGGAAGTTACATTGTTTATAACTTTAGGATCTACATTAAGTTAGCAGTAGGATCTAGACTTAATTCTTCAGTAGGAAAGAAACACACCATGGTTCATAAATGAAACGGAAGGATAAGCAAATTTGAAGACAAATCAAATGAACAATAAAGACAGTCAACATAAACTCAGGAAACAAAAAACATTTGAGTGTCTGGCACTTCCACAGGTATAATGAGAACAGTGGAATTTTAATTCCAGGTGGCTTCATCGATATTTCTCCATCAGGCCAAGGATTACCTTGTATGCACGTTGGTGAGCATCAATGCCCCAAATAAAATCCCAGTGAGTCCAATCAGGGAACTCCTTATAATAGACAACATTAGTTGTTCGAAAGCGTAATTGTGCAATTTCCATTGGCTGGCAAACCCAATCTTGTCCTCCAGCCCACATAGCAACTGGCACAGTGATGGCCTCTATCCTGTAGAACGGTGGAGTTGTCTGAGGAAAAGAAAACAGCGTGAGAAAATTAGAAATTCGCCTAGAACAAAATTCAATACAAGGGCAGGAATTGAACCAAAGGATTTCTTCCATACAAGAAGTATCCAGAGGAGCCCAAAGAAATTCTGAATCGGGGTAATGAAGTGTGGTAGATATTTTCAGTGCATTCCTTGTTTTGCTATAGATTGTGCCAAAATGCAAAAACTCAGACAGGTGCTGAGTTGTAGCAGGTGCTCCTCAAAATATAAGGCATTCAGAGACATCAATTCCTTTTAGTAAGATGTCTTATGGAAAATGACTATGGACAAGCATAATTAAAAGAAAAAGAAAAAAAGAGCACAGGTACTGTATATTTTCTGCATCCACATTTCTATTTAGTCCTCTTTGTTATATTGTCTCTGACTCAACCACTTTTAAAATGTTGTATTCTGTACTGTACTTACTGCAGGCTATATCCATATTGTTCTTATATTTTAAAAATGCGCAAAGCCCTGCAGAGAATATAGGACTCTTCTTAATTTCCCTACACTTATCTCCACCCTTTTTAAAAATTTTATTTTATTTATATGCCGCCCTTCTCCAGAGACTCAGGGCAGCTTACAATGCATTAAGCAATAGCCTTCATACTTTTGTATATTTTATACAAAGTCAGCTTATTGCCCCCACAAACCGGGTCCTCATTTTACCTACCTTAGAAAGGATGGAAGGCTGAGTCAACCTTGAGCCTGGTGAGAATTGAATTTGCAGTAACTGCAGGCAGCTGGAAGCTAAATACTACTTTTAACAGTAGCATTAGTCTGCTGCGCAACTCAGGCTCAGGCTTGTGGACACCCCACCTGTAGTGATCTCAGAAAAAAATGTGTGAGTTCTATGTCCTAGACAAAAGATTGGAAAAGCAAGAGGCCCAGTCAGAGTGACTCCTTCTTGCGTGAAAGCCTGTGCTGAACAACTAGCCCCCATCTTCAAACAGCTGTTTAATAAATTACTGGAGATGTCTTTTGTCCCTTTTATCATCATCCCAGTTCCTAACAAACCCTGCGTCAGGGAGCTGAATGACTATAAGCCATCTGACATCTATAGTCATGGTCCTTTGAGAGGTTAGTGCTGGCCCACTTTGAAAGTCATCATGGATCTGCTGTTAGACACAACCCCCCCTTGCAGTTTGCCTACTGAGCAAATTGATCAACAGATGAGGCTGTCAATATGATCTTCAATCCCTAGGGACCTGTGCATGGGTCCTTTTTGAGGACTTCAGTTCAGTGCTAAATGCCATCATTCCAGAAATTCTTCACTCTAAAGCAGAAGAAGCAGGTGTAATGTCCTCCCCATATCCTTCCACTTCTATCCCAACTACTTTCCTGAAAACACGTGTCTATTGCTTTCAAATAAACAGAAAATTTTTACTTATGGGGATTTTCCAAAACAATAGGAAGTTTTCAAATCAAAAATACTTTCAATTATTTAGATTTTATTCTTAGTTACCCAGGATAAAAGTATTTCACAGAATAATCTGGTAGTTTAGCAGAAAGCAATCATTATAGTATGAGATTTAGGAATCAAATGTTCATTATTTGTCTTCTTGCCCATGGAAAGATGCACCAAACCCTACATTAAAGAAGTGTCAAAATCCAGCACCACCAACCTGGTTATAGATATCTATGTTCTTCGAGCCATAGTCAAAATATCTGAAAAGCCCACTTTTCATTAACTGGAATAAGAAAGAAAACACAACAGAGATATAAGGAACTATATTTTTCTATTATAAAAATAATAATGAAGTGTAAAGACAAAAATGATGCAGAACATCCTCCAATCATGTTTCGTTACCATTTAAGGGGCATTAACTCCAACGAGAAGACATCGAGACAACTCACAGTTTTTATCATTTCACATGATCTCTATTTGGATGCTTGGCAATCGACTCATATTTGTTTGTTTGTTTGTTTGTTTGTTTGTTTGTTTAAATTTATATACCACCTTTCTCCCTGGGGACTCAGGGCGGTGTACAGCCAACTAAAAACATACAATACAAACATTTAAAACAGTTAAAAGAAATATCTTAGTTTGGCCCCAAATTTAAAAAGACAAACCAATTAAAATTGTTTAAAAGGGTTTGTTAAGCCAGCCCGGCTTGCTAGAAGAAAAAAGTTTTAAGGGCATGGCGGAAAGCACGGAGGTCTTGGATTTTCCTATCTCTGGGGGCAGCTGATTCCAGAGGGTGGGAGCCCCCACAGAGAAGGCCCTCCCCCTGGGGGTCGCCAGCCTACATTGTTTGGCTGACAGCAACCCGAGGAGGCCCTCTCTGTGGGAGCGCACGGGTCGATGGGAGGTCGTTGGTGGCAGAAGGCGTTCTTAAAGGTAACTAGGTCCTATGCCGTGGAGCGCTTTAAAGGTGGTGACCAACACCTTGAAGCACACCCGGAAGACCACCGGGAGCAAGTGCAGCTCGTGCAGGAACGGTGTTATGTAGGAGCGCCATGCAGCTCCCGTAATTACCCACGTGGCCGCATTCTGGACCAGTTGGAGCCTCCAGGTGCTCCTCAAGGGGAGCCCCATGTAGAGAGCATTGCAGTAGTCCAGGCGAGAAGTGACGAGGGCGTGAGTGACTGTGCACATGGAATCCCGATCAAGAAAGGGGCACAACTGGTGAATCAGGCGAACCTGACAAAAGGTCCCCCTGGCTACAGCCGTCAGATGTTCCTCCAAGGACAGCTGCGTATCCAGGAGGACACCCAGATTGCGTGCCCTGTCTGCGGGGGCCAAAGACTCGCCCCCGATAGTCAGCGATGGAGTCAGCTGACTATATCGGGATGCCGGGAACCACAGCCACTCAGTCTTGGAAGGGTTGAGCTTGAGCTTGTTCCTCCCCATTCAAGTCCGCACAGCCTCCAGGCACTGGGACATCACTTCAAGGGCATCGTTGGGGTGGCCTGGGGTGGAGATGTACAGCTGGGTGTCATCAGCATACTGGTGGTATCTCACCCCAAAGCCATGGATGATCTCACCCAGCGGCTTCACATAAATGTTGAACAAAAGGGGCAAGAGGACCGACCCCTGCGGCACTCCACAAATGAGACGCCTCGAGGTCGACCTCTGCCCCCCTGCCAACACGAACTGTGACCAGTCGGAGAGAAAGGAGGAGAACCACCATAACACGGTGCCCCCCATCCCTAACTCTTCCAACCGGTGCAGCATGATACCATGGTCAATGGTATCAAAAACTGCTGAGAGATCTAATAGGACCAGAACAGAAGAACAACCCCTGTCCCAAGCCCTCCAGAGATCATCGACCAACACGACCAATGCCATTTCCGTGCTGTGCCCAGGCCTGAAACCTGACTGGAATGGATCTAGATAAGTCGTTTCCTCCAGGAATTGTGGAAACTGCCGTGCGACTACACTCTCAACAACCTTTGCCACAAAGCGAAGGTTGGAGACAGGATGGTAGTTGGCCAGTACTGCCGGGTCCAGGGAGGGCTTCTTGAGGAGAGGTCTCACCACCGCCTCTTTCAAGGTAGCGGGGAAGTGACCCTCACTCAGCGAAGCGTTGATAATTCCCTGGAGCCAGCCTCATGTAATCTCCCGGGAAGCCAGTAATAACCAAGAGGAACACGGGTCCAGTAAACATGTGGCCACATTAAGTCTCCCCAAAATCCTGTCCACGTCATCCGGAGTCACAGAGTCAAACTCTTCCCAGGTAACATTCTCAAGACTATTCCTCGTCACCCTGCCCAGATCTATCCAGTCAGAGTCCAAGTCCCCCCGGATCTGAGCGATTTTGTCATACAGATATCATCTGAAATCCTCAGCCCTGCCCTCCAGGGGGTCCTCCCGCACTCCCGGTTGAAGCAGGGAGCGGGTCACCCTGAACAGGGCCACAGAATGATTCTCTGATGATGCAATAAGAGCAGAAAAGTAATTAGACTTTGCCGCTTTTGTCGCCACTAGGTAGGTCTTAATATGCGATCTTACCAGTGTTCGATTGGATTTGGCGAGACTGGCCCTCCAACCGCTCTCCAGTCGTCTTTTCTGGCACTTCATCTCCCTCAGCTCCTCAGTAAACCAAGGAGCTGCGAGGGATCGGCACCGGGTCAGAGGCCGCAAAGGCACGACTCGATCCAAGGCCCCACTAGCAGCCCGATCCCAAGCCGCCACCAGGTCCTCAACCGAGTCATGTGCTAGAACCTCAGGAAATGGCCCAAGCTCCATCTGGAATCTATCAGAATTCACCAGGCGCCTGGGACGGACCCAACTTATAGGCTCCGTCTCCCTGTGGCAGGGTGTAGCAGTTCGAAGGTCTAGGCGAAGGAGCGAGTGATCTGACCATGACAAGGGTTCCATGTCTATATCCCCTATAACAAGATCACTCAACCACTGGCCAGAGACAAAAATCAAGTCCAGAGTGTGACCCCCTCTGTGGGTGGGGCCATGAACTAACTGGGTCAGGTCCATGGCCATCGTGGAAGCCATGAACTCCCGAGCCATCTCAGACGTTTCACCAACGGATGGCAGATTGAAATCACCCATGACCATAAGCCTGGGTGTATCAACTGCTACCTTGGCTATCACGTTGAGTAGTTCGGCTGCTGCCACATGACAGGGAGCCAGGTACGTGAGCAACAGACCCATCTTAGCCCATTACCCCATCTCACAAAGAGGGATTCACATCCAGCAATCTGTGGCACAGTGGTTTCCCTCAGACCAAGACCTTGTTTAATAATAACTGCCACCCCCCCGCCCCTCCCTTGGGCCCTCAGCTGATGGAAAGCTCTGAAGCCCGGTGGACACATCTCGACCAGGGGACCCCTCCCTCTGGGCCCAACCAGGTCTCAGTAATACCTGCCAGGTCCGCTCCCCCCTCTTGTATGAGATCGTGTATGAG
Organism: Ptyas mucosa; assembly: GCA_012654045.1. Lineage (NCBI taxonomy): Eukaryota > Metazoa > Chordata > Lepidosauria > Squamata > Colubridae > Ptyas > Ptyas mucosa. The sequence goes on from WNWU01000021.1 coordinate 699,017, forward strand.
GGGGGCCTTATTTACAACAGACCTGGCATTGCATAGCATCAGCCGGAGGCCCAGGTCCTGAGTATCTGAGCCACCTAGTATCTGAGAGGAATCTTGGGGACCGGGGCGCACAATTGCTCTCAAATAGCAGGTGCGTGCCCCCGGCACATGATGTGGTCCCCTGCTCCCGCCATATCTGCCCCTCCCATTCACCGTGCTGATGGAAAATTCCTCCTCCGGATGGCCCTCCAGCCAATCCCTCATCTTGCGCCCTCCAGACCGTCCCCCTGTGCCGGGCTCTGCTCTGACCTTAGTGGGTTCTCCCCCCCAAACCCCTTGGTCTTCCTCCCAGTTCCCCTTAAAAAATTGTTAGCCCCACCCCTCCTCCCGGGTCCCCTTAAAAATTTTGTTAAAAAGGCCCTCAACCCCCTCTTCGCTACATGCCATCTCTCAGGGTTCCAAAACCCATCATCAAGATAGGCCCTCGATAACATGGAGGGCCAGGCCTGCGAGAAGGGGGAGTCTCGCAGCGCGAAGAGTTCAGCGGATGAATACATCCTAAGGTCCCAAAGTCTGTCTGGGGAAGATGGAAAGAGGCCAGGATTCCCTAGTGGTGGTTAAAAGAAAGAGTCCAGGAGAGAGAGTCCACCATTTCAGCATATTTATGATGGTTGCTGTGTCCTATGGTCATGGGATCCCCTTTTGCAACCTTCTGACAAAGCAAAGTCAATGGGGAAGCCAGATTTCACTTAACTAATTATGTTACTAATTGAACAACTGCAGTGATTCACTTAACAAATATGGCAAGAAAAGTCGTAAAATGGGACAAAGCTCACTTAACAAATTTCTCACTTAGCAACATAAATGCCACTGTCAGCCATTTTGTTTATGTTAAGAATGGTGGACATTTTTTTCATAAATCTTATATCTTACAACTCAACTCATAGGTTCTACTTTCACAGCTACAAAATGGCCAATGAAAAGCTCAGGTTTTCACTCCAAAGCATTCTGGAATGGTTGACCCATTACTTTATACACAGTTATTTACACCTAATATTTAGCCTTGATGTTTGCTATGTATTGGACATGCAGAGTATTATCTGCCTTAAAAGATCTTTCTAAAGTTTTATTTAAAAAAAAACATTTCCAAGTAGTTATCATGAACAAATCATATTTATACAGGCTTTGGCATGTAAGCCATATGCATCCATGGACATCTCCAGGTAGATGAGTGAGTCAAAAAGGTTAAACTCCTTCCCCTTTCCCCCTTTTTTTACATACATTAAGGCTTTGATCATGCAGTCACCCCCTCCCCATCTATCTTTGATACTCAAGATAACTTAGGTATCTTGAGAAAACCCATTCACCTTTGGATTAGACAAAACATGTTTATTGTTTAACGTATGGCATATCATACATGCACTAGCAATATGTATTAACATTTCACTTAGATTAGTAAAACGCAGTAAAATATAAATGATAAAAAGGTCTATGTTCAAGTATTTCTTTTCTTAATTAACAGCCTTTTAGAAGGACTGAGATGTACAATATTTTTGAAAGATATTTTCCATCATTAAGCAAATGCTGTCTTCAATTAAGCCAGCATTTAAAGGTATTAACCAGCAGTTAAACCAGCAGTTAAAGTTATTTACTTACTTTGTTTTTGTCTTATTCTTGTTGGAGTCCTCAACAGACTACTTTATGATTATTTTTACCTGACCATGGGGATTTTTTTATTAAAAGATGACAATGTTTGTTGAATTCAATCATCAAAATGAGTCTTACCTGGCTCAAGTGGATTATGTGTTTTACCGACGTATAATCTGGTAAATGTGAAATATACACATCAGAACGGCTCTAGAAACAGTAAAGAAAAGACTGTTTAGAAGAATTTTATACTGCAAAAGGCTTCTGTGAACTGTACTGCGGAAAAGATGAGAAGCATCTAGGCCAGTGATGGTTAACCTTTTTGCCATCACATGCCAAAAGTGGGGGGAGCTTGGGGGGGGTCATGCACGCACGTGCCCACACCCATAATTCAATGCCCCCCACGCCTGCCCATGCATGCACATGCAATCCCTCCCCACACTCCCCACACTTTTGGCACATGATGGCAAAAAGGTTACCACTAGACCTGGTAGGCCCATTTTTCACCCTCCCCAGGCTCCAGAGGCTTTCTTGGAGCCTGGGGAGGGAGAAAATGGCCTCCTCACCCCCGGAGGCCTTCCAAAGGCCAAAAAAGCCCTCCCAGAGCCTCCACGCGAGCCCTGTACTTACCTTGCATCCAAAATGGGCCGCGTGGAGACTCCTGGGAGGGGAGGGGCAGCATCGGAAGCATGCATGCATGCTGGAGCTGAACTAAGGCAACGCTCACATGCCCACAGATATGCGTGCCATAGGTTCGCCATCACAGATCTAGGCTAATCTTGAGCTAATCACTGAGTAATTTCATACAAAGGAAGGGAGGGAGGGAGGAATAGATATCCAGATGAAATATGAAGATTATGTTTTTATTTACCTTTCACTGTTTAAATACAATGTGTTTTAAAGTATGACACACCAAAGAAGAATCAGCACCACTGGCATTATTTTTTAATTTTGTTTTCATCCAGAGACTCTGATCATAGAAATACTTGCAAATGTATATCTGTATTGTTGAGAATCTGAATCCAAAAGCTCCACACCTTCACATACCTTTGCATACTTTCCCAATGCAAATTGAGCTTCCAGGCTAGGATTGAATTAATAGAATCATAGAATTATGAAACTGAAAGACATCACAAGGATGCCCTTTATTAAAGAGTGAAGACATATCCCGTGTGGTGCTGGACAACACAGTTGTCAAACCTCCTGCAACATTTCTGCCAGCGTCCCTCATTTAAGTCTTGTGGGAACTTTTTTTAGGAAATGTATTTTGTCTTGCAAACTCTTTATCTTGGACTATTTCACTCTTTAACTATATAAATGTGGGGACATCCTTTAAAAAGTTTCATTTTCTTTAACATTTTGAAAAACTTCATTTAAATACCTTATTT
>WNWU01000021.1:737030-832839 GCA_012654045.1 Ptyas mucosa
TGAATTTCCTTCATGTGGAGTCTCTGGGCAAATTCCAAAGACCCAAATGTTGTGATATGTCTGTATACTCTGAGCATATAAAGTGTGCAGGAAACTCAAACCAAATCCTTGTATAGGACATAATGACCCAAACACCATCAGTGGTGGGTTGCTCCTGGTTCAGTCTGGTTCTTGCGAACCGGTAGTAAAAGCAGTGGGAGGCTCCGCCCACCCGCCCAGACATCATCGTGGATGATCTGCGCATATGCGGAAGCTTCTGTGCATGTGCAGAAACACACACGCTCCCATTGTGAACCAGTAATAAAGGTAAGTAGAACCTACCCCTGCACCACATGCAGATTCTCAGATGGCTGTTCATTGTACTAGAGATATAAAATGTTTGTTTCCGATTATCACAGCATCAGCCATTTCTCCTCCTTCAGTGATGGGATTTAGGTTAACATTTAGGCAAGCTTTTAATTCCAAATAATATATACACAATCACTTACAATCTTCCAGAAAGCTCCCTAATGATAAATCTTTCTAACTTCATCTTTTTCACTTTTTTTCCAGTAACAAATCAAGGTCAGATTATATAATTGATAAAAAGCAGAGGTGGCATTCAGCAGGTTCTGTCCAGTTCTGGAGAACCGGTAGCGGAAATTTTGAGTAGTTCGGAGAACCGGTAAATACCACCTCTGACTGGCCCCGCCCCCATCTATTCTCTGCCTCCTGAGTCCCAGATGATTGGAAGGAAATGGGGATTTTGCAGTAACCTACCCCTGGAGTGAGGAGGGAATGGAGATTTTCCCCTGCCACTCCCACAAAGCCATGCCCACCAAGCCATGCCCACAGAACCGGTAATAAAAATTTTTGAATCCCAGCACTGATAAAAAGTAAAGTTGTATTTAATCATTCATTATTAAAAATTAACTTACTGCCTCCAGTGAAGGATCAAAACAAAGAGTATTATAATTAAAGACTGGGGATGCCTGTCTTTAAACCCATTATATACTTATTTTCAAAATGCAAATAGTGCTTCAGGAAAACGCTTGGCACTATATCATTAGATTGCTCTTTCTTCATGTGATGAACAATATTTCTGGATAAATTTCCAAATTTTCAAAACAGTTGCTTTGCTCTGCTTATTTTTATGGCATAATTATATATCCTAGTTCATTTAATCAGATGGTTAAGGCAATAGGCTAAAAGTTGAGGTTCTGTGAGTTCTAGTCCTACCTTCCGCATGAAAACCAGCTGGGTTACTTTGAGCCAGCCCAGGGTTGTTGTTGTGGATACAGTAAGAGGAACAAGTATTATGTTTGCCACCTTGAGTTATTTATTTGTTTAAAAAAATAGCAGTAATAAAGGTAATGTATAAACAGTAATAAAGGTGGGATTTTAAAAAATAAATAAAAATAAATTTTAAAATATATCTTAAATGGTATTATGATTTTAGTTTTTCAAAATAGCTCTAAAACTTAAATACGTAGACCAGAGATTGCTAGAGGAAGGAAGGAAGGAAGGAAGGAAGGAAGGAAGGAAGGAAGGAAAGAAGGAAAGAAGGAAGGAGTAGTTCTAGTTTTAAAAGTTTAGAACCTAGTAGTTCTAGGTTGTAAAAAAATGCTTTTAAAAGCCTCTGACGATCCCAGCTGACTTGCCTGATCAGCAGAGGCATTTTTTTCTTTTAAAAACATTTTTTCTATAACCTGTTCAGCCAAAGAGGTTGTAGAAAAAATGCTTTTAAAAGCCTCTGATGATCCCAGCTGAGCCGCACAATCATCAGAGGCTTTTTAAAAAAACTTTTAAAAGCATTTTTTCGGCCAAAGAGGTTGTAGAAAAAATGCTTTTAAAAATAATTTTAAAAAGCCTCTGGTGATTGTGCGGCTCAGCTGGGCAATGGGGGGTGGGAGGGTGGCAGGGATTTTTGCTACCAGTTCTCCAAACCATCTCCCTCCATTGCTATCGGATCGGGCAATCCAGTCCGAACTGGGAGCATTTCACCCCTGCACAAGCCCCTTCATTGCACAACCTCCCAGAACAGTTCAAACTTCAAAGTCACAGAAACCTATAAAGATCCACCCACCTATTCAGCCATTCAGCTGATTGTTTCCAATCAGCCTTCATGTTATTTGCAGCGTCTTTCTCCCAGCTTTCCACATGAAAATGCCATTTCATCAATAAGCTTTTTTGAAAAACATGTTTGATTGAAGCAATGACAGAACTTACATTAATGTTGCTTTCTTTTCTTTCCCTCTTCTCATTTCAAACCCAGCACACAATAATATTCCTGATGAGATACAGACCGGTTACCAATGTCCTCTCCTAAACAGTATGTTTTCTTCCCACAAGCAAGTCTGGAAACCTCCTTTTATAAACAGTACACACCTTCCAGCTGTAGCAACCTGCTGAGTGTAGCAATTGTTTGCTCATATTTACACCTTATTGGCTGATGTCTTCTGACTCAACCCAACAGGAGGACTTCCCTATCAAATGGATTCTTTTTATTATAGTAGCATAGGGTGGGCAGATCTGCACTTTCTGCTTTGCCCCTCACCAGTATGAGCCCACTCCATGTTTACTGAGAACAGCAATCAATGATGTCTCCTTCTTATTCAATACAATTCAATTCAGATACAAACAGTTTTTTGGATTTTTCTAATAATGCTTTAATTGTATTGTGGTTAATGTAATAGGTGAATTTGTAATGATTGAATTAACTTTCATTATTTCTTTTTCTTTCTTTCTTTTAGTTGATTTGCTTTGAAAGTTTCTTGGAGCACTCTGATTTGATTTTATCCAAGGATCAAAGGAATACATTTGGACACAGGGAAAATTGTCTATTTTGGTGTTAACACCAGTTGAGCAATTAAAACAAGATCATTTGTGGTTGATCATGTGAGTCCTCATTCGATGGAATGATTTTAAATGGTGTCATCTACAGTTTTAGAAAAAACTGAAAAAAATCAGAATATTTGCTTTGGGGGGGGAAATGTGTATCCGAATTGTTAGTACTTTCTGGCTGTCAAATTAACAAGAATCTTTCAATACAAATTTGGAGACTTATTTTCAAGCTTGGTATTCTAATTCATACTTTTTCTGATACAACTCTTTTCACATGCATTGTACTACACATCTATTTTACTACACAACCCATCACCTGTTGGGTTATTGTTTCAAAGACGTCTTGCAAGTTACGTCTTGCAAACACCCATATAACCTCTCTTCCCAATACTTATTCCATTTCCTTTACATCCTTTGCATACAATAAAATATATTGCAGAGCATGTGCAAATAACTTGTTTGGAAATGCTGATATAGGACAGCTGTACATAAATTACATTTCTTCTGTAATTAACTGCTATCTAAATAAATACTGCAATATAGTAAAAATGGGACTTCTCTGTTAATCATCAGAAAATATGCCATAATTTAGGCTATAATTTGTGTCAAGTAATGACAAACAGGAAGCCAAAAATAACTCTTGTCCCAAAGGTGCTTTTTCAAGAGGCAACTGGACTTTCTTGTTTTTCTTTGAAGGCATTTTGGTTCTCATCCAAGAAGTTTCTTCAGTTTTAAGTGAAACGTCTTCAAAGACCTGGATCAATCTCCGTAGACATATAGTATAACTCTTATTCTCTGTTCACTACAGCATTAAAATATTGCCATAGCTTTTCTTATGCCACCAGTAAAAAATGTGGACAACTACTGCAAATATGGCCATTATCCTGGGAATTTCTTTTTAAGCCAATCCTTGGAATCATTTTGAGCATGAATGCTGATAGAAGATAGAGTGCTGATGCAACAATTTCTTGATTATGACAAGTATGATTGGTGATGTTTTTAGGATCGTATAATTTATGTCATGTTCTACTCTTATTCAGAGAGCTTTAGAATAATAGACAGGTGATGAAAGAAGAGAAAAAAGAGCAACAATAGGCCAGTGGTGGCGGGAGGCTCCACCCACTTGCCCGGACATCATCACGGATGCTCTGCGCATGCGGAGAAGTGCTGCGCACAAGTGAAGCACGCATGTGCGCACTCATAGTTCTGAACCAGTAGCAAAGGTAAGTGGAACCCACTACTGCAATAGGTCAAATATTAGCTTTTGTGGCTGACCACTCACATCTACTAATTTCAGTTATTTATTTATTTGTATCCCTCCTTTATTATTTTTACAAATAGTTCAAGGCAGCAAACATACCCAATACTTCCTCGTCTTCCTATTTTCCCCACTACAACAACTCATGAAGTGGGTTGGGCTGGGACAGAGTGACTGGCCCAAGGTCACTCAGCTGGCTTTCATCACTAAGGCAGGATTTAAACTCACCGTCTCCGGGTTTCTATCTGATGTCTCAAACACTAGTCGAAGTGACTCTCATTGGCTTTATTACACTGAAATTCAACAGTTACCATGCTAGTTCTAAGAACTGCAGTCTAACAGACATATATGATCGAGATAGGGAAGTCTGTTCTAATGGTTCAACATGTTTTCTTTTACCTTTTAAGTATTGGAGAAGATTATATTGTTTTGAATCACATGAAAGAAGCCCCCACCGGGCATCCCCCAAGCAACAGTGATGTCACTGGCTAATCCTTCTGACCCTGAAGGACCTTAAAAGTTGCTTGCAACACAAATGGGACAAGATGTGTAAGCAATAGCAATAGCACTTTGTCTCAAATGTCCAAGTCTCCAGGCCTGGCGAACACAGAAGCAAACACGCTCTGGTACCGTTGGATACAGGTTTATTCAAGCCTGAGGCTTGGCACAAATTGAGTACATAGCAGTCCATTGCAAAGTCAGCACTGGGAGCTAGCTATTGCTTCTCAGTGCTCTTTATAGGTGGGACCATGCCTCTCAGCCCCACCCACCAACCACTATCTGGTGTCAGCATCCAGTTCCACAATAGCAGGCACCTCTATCCACGATCCAGTGCTTGGTCCGCACCGGCCTCCATCCCCTGGCCTGCAGACTGCTTCCGCTCCACATGCCGTTACATCTGGTGCCAGCCAGCTGGGTTCCGAAAGGCCGCCAGTCAGCTGTGTGGGAGCAGATGCCACCATTGCCTCCCTTGCTGCCGCTTCATGCTATGCCCAGGGCTGACGCCATCCCAGCCAAGCACCTCATTGCCACCCGGGCCACCAGCCAGCATGCCGCTGCATAGCTTTTCCTGGCACCACACTTTCCAATTCCCCAATCCCCCTGTTCTGTCCCCGTCCTCCACACACACAACCCACACAGACAGACGAGGGTTAAAGGAGTAGCACACACACGGAAGGTTCGTTATCACGGCTTGGCAGCCCTTTGTAAACCGGCTGCCAAGGTCTTTACTAAACAAGGGGGGGGGGAAATACCTCCACCAGATAACAAAACACGTACACACCAATTGAGGGAAATATAATTCAAAAGTCAAAATCTTTCCAGCCGGCTGATGCTTAGCTCCAAGGAATAGCCAGGGTAAAACTTTGTCCATCACAGAATTCCAACTGCTACCCCACTCCTTTAAATAACCTGTGGGATGTGGTCCTGTGGAGTGCGGTCCTGCTAATCCCTGGCACGCTTCCTCATTTGTTAAGCTCTCTTATCACGCCGGCGCTGGCGTGGGTCCAGCCACCTCTGGCCTTCCTCATTATCCTCCGACTGATCGGAGACACCTGGCTCCTGACTCATCTCCTCTCCTTCGGCCGGCAGCTGATGAATTACCAGGGAGGAGGGGCCGGGGGACGGAGGCCTGGCTGGCTCCTCTCCCTCCTGTTCGGAGCCTTCTTCCTCCGATGCGATGGCCCCGGGGGTCGGAGCCACAACACCCCCCAGGTATGGCAAACCGGTCGTGGTTTGACACTTAGATTTATATATTGCTTCCCAGTATTTTATTGCCCTCTCTAAGCAGTTTACAGAGTCAGCATATTGCCTTCAACAATCTGGGTCCTCATTTTAGTGACCTCAGAAGAATGGAAGGCTGACTCAGCCTTGAGCCAGTGAGGATTGAACTGCTGGCAGTCAGCAGAATTAGCCTGCAATACTGCATTCTAACCACTATGTCACCACAGCTATAAATGTAGCTATACTGCATGTTCTCCATTAGGGATATGGTTTCCATGTGTTCATCCACTCAGTTTGAAAGAAAAGTAGTTTAAGAAAAATTGTAAAGACGAAATAAAGTCTGAGTAATACGTAAATATAATAATCTATGCATCCAAGTTAAATGACTTGTCGTGTATGGAAAACAAGTTAACAGAGATTTTATTTATTTATTTATTTGTTCAACTTGTATGCCGCCTTTCTCCGCAGACTCAAGGTGGCTTACAATGCATTTAAAAACCATATATAAAAACATTAAAAATTAAAACATTAAAAACAATTAAAACCCATTCACACCATTCATGGCTGGATCTCGCCAGATCGCAACAGCGAGATCAATGGCCCCAGGCCTGCTGGAAAAGCCAGGTCTTCACTGCTTTTCGGAAGGCCAATAGGGTGGGGATGGTCCAGCTCTCAGGAGGTAACTGGTTCCAGAGAGCTGGGGCAGCCACAGAGAAGGCCCTCCCCCGCGGGCCCACCAGCCAGCACTGTTTAGCTGACAGGACCCGGAGGAGACCAACTCTGTGGGATCTTACCGGTCACTGGGAGCTATGTGGTAGAAGGCAGTCTCAAAGATAACCTGCCCTGAGCCATGTAGGGCTTTAAAGGTAATAACCAACACCTTGAATTGTGACCGGAGACCAATAGGGAGCCATGGCAGCTCACGGAGAATTGGTGTAATGTGGGTGTATGTAGGTGCATCCACGGCAGCTCGCATGGCTGCGTTCTGGACCAACTGTAGTCTCCAAACACTTTTCAAGGGTAGCCCCATGTAGAGATAAGAGTATGAATTCACTGGATGGTCTTTCATTTTGTATGTAATCTGAAAGTTTATTAAAAATGGATCATGGAAAAAAACCAGTAGACAACTAATAGCAAATGAACTATATATCATTATTGACAAACATTTCTCAAGGATTCTTCTGGAGTAAGTCCATTATTTCATAATACAATTTCTCAGGTGCATCAATACCATACATAAAATCCAGATGGTTCCACTGAGGAATAAATTTGTGGAAAATAAGGTTTTGAATTTGGGGGATTAATTGATTCACATCTTCAGGATCAGAAAGCCAGTCATTTCCACCATTCCAAATTGCCGTTGGTACAGTCATAGCTGATATATTGTATTCAGGAGGCGAATCCTGTTTTTAAAAAATGAAAAAGAAAATGTGACATAGTCCTACTTCTCAGATCCAGATAAAGAGGTTATTAGCTAAATGGTGTTTGTCTTTGCAAGAATGGAAAGGAAAGAAAATGAGGCTGAATTCTTGAGTATTCATTAACTTGAGTTTGGTAGAATGCTATTAACATTCCTTCCAAAGAGTATCTTCTCATTGTAATTGAGGATGCAATGCATCCACCCATTCTACTGAGTCTCAAAAGATGTTTACTGCTCCTGGTTATCCTACCTTCACACATCACCCTTTTCCTTCTGTTGGTTATGTTTTACATTAAAGGTAGTCATAATATATAAGGGAGTTATCCTCTGAAAAGCTCCAGATGGGTTCAAAATGGTGAAAGGCACCATTGTCCCAATTTTTAACCATTCTTCATCAGGTAAATATTGAGTTTGCCCATACAAATATGCACATGTGCATGGTTGCTTGTTTGCGCATATGTGTTCTCACAATACTTAAAAACATTTGGGAAAGTCTGTATCTCAAGGCCTATTATTTGAATTTCTGATACATACATACATAAATTTCAAGGCAGAATTTTGTATGTTCTACTTTCCGTCTTAAACCTTCTATTATAACTATTCATATTTCTTAATTAAGACTATTCCCTATCTATCTATCTATCTATCTATCTATCTATCTATCTATCTATCCATTTGTTTGTTTGTTTATTTTATAGTACATACTTATAGCATGCCCCAATGCGAAGAGATAACCTCAAACAAAATGATGCTACTTAAGAACAGTATAGTAAGAACAGTACTTAAAAAGGTAAAGGTTCCCCTCACACATATGTGCTGGTCGTTCCCAACTCTGTTTCAAAGCCAAAGAGCCAACATTGTCTGAAGACGTTTCCGTGGTCATGTGGCCGGCAGGACTAAATGCCAAAGGCACACAGAACGCTGTTAACCTTCCCACCAAAAGTGGTCTCTATTTTTCTACTTGCATTTTTTACGTGCTTTTGAACTGCTAGGTTGGCAGAAGCTGGGACAAGTAACGGGAGCTCACCCCATTATGCATCACTAGGGATTCGAACCGCTGAACTGCCAACCTTTCGATTGACAAACTCAGCATCTTAGCCACTGAGCCACCACGTCCCTACAAGAACAGTACTTAAGAACAGGTAAAAAATAAAAGTCCAGAGAAAACTCATGACAAGGATACGCTGTCAATCATCCAGGACTGAAAGCATGTTGGAATAAAACTGCTCTAAGGTGCTTATGGAATTGCAGTAAGGGGCTTCACACAGGAAAATATTCAAAAGGAGCAGTCAATAGAAGAAGTCCTGTTGCCTGGCCCATACCCTCTGGACCTCACAGAGGGAGGGAATTTGCAACTAGCTCCTTCTTGGTGACTGAACCAAGCAAATTCAGTTCTGACAAAAGGTTTGCCTGAGGTACCTTGGTGCCATATAATTTAGGACTTTCACCACCTACTTTGAAACAGGCCCAGAAGCATACTGGCAGTTCTTGTAGAGATGCAGTCCTAAATTGGCAGGCTTGCTGACCCATTTTATACCAGCTGCAGCTTCCAAGTTGTTTTCAAAGGCAGACTCACAACAGAACATGTGCAATCAAAGGCGCATGAGTTAGTAGGATTGGGCCAATAGAGAAAAGCCATTGGGATTTGACCTATGGTCAATTTCATCATGCAAAACAGTGTTCTTCTACTCTAGGGGTGTCGAACTCACGTCGTCACGGTGGCATCATGTGATGTATCAGGACTTCCCCCCCCCCTTTGCTAAACGAGGGCATGGCCAGCATATGACGCATCCAGCCCACAGGCCGGCCATTTGACAGCTCTGTTCTACTCTTTCTCACCACTATCTGTTCACTTTATGTACATTTTCATAGAGATTCAAAAAGGGAGGGAGGGAGGGAGGGGGGAATTGCAAAGCTGGATGAAGCTGGTTGTTTGCCCAGTAGCCAAAAGCCAGGCTATTCTCAAACAGCCCAATGGATCTACTGAGCTTCAGCACTGGGGATGAAACCCCTTCAATGCGACTCTGGTTACGTAATAATAAATTGGCTCAGCTTCCAAACAGAGTGGAGAGCATAAAATCACATGTGGGCTAGACGGTTGCAGAAGCTGACCAAATGCCCAATAAAAGAGATACGTATAATACATATCATTACTATTGAGATAACCATCTGCTGGAAAATACTTCACCTGTCCATAATGAAATTTATTTCCAAGCCTTCCATGGTCATAAGCTTGAAATTTACCATAGTTGATGGCCTGCAAATATAAAGAAATCTCAAATGATTTCAAATTTATTTATTTTTAATAGAAAGGAAGAACTAGAACTTCACAAGATGAACCCAGATTCTATGTTTAAAGGTAGCCTCATTAAGGGATCACAATTGGGACTGCTAACTTGGTTGCTAAGGGAAGCAGTTGCTAAATGAAACCGTGTTTATGATCTTACTTCAGCTTTCCTTTGCTTTACAAGCGCTGTGAGGATTGGTTATAAAGTTACTTTTTCATACCCATCGTAACTAAGTGGTTGTTAAACAAGGCAGTTGCTAAATGAGGACTACCTATACTCTCAATCGGCAGCAGTGTCTTTGGGGTGATGGGGAGTTGAAACAGGCAAGATGGCAGACATCCCGTTTTGTATGTGCATCAACAGATAGTGTAATATAAACATAAAATAAAGAAATAGGAATAACAACAACAACACATTTATACATAAGAGGGGCAGAACTTGTATCTTCACACTGCCATCCTGCCTCTTTTGACTACTCCCTGCAATTGCTGATGATGACCATCATCTGTTAATATTCTTATTAGCCTTTCAAGAAATTCCCTGGGCTTTATTTTGCCACTAGCCAAAAAAAACAACAACCCCAAACCAAACCAGTAAGTTAGGATTGTTAACCTATTTTACACTTGAGGAACATAAAAAAGCTGAAAGAAGAGGCCTTTCCTTTTTTAAAAAAAATAATTTGAATTTTCAAGCATTAAAATACGCAATACAAAAAATAGAAAAGAGGAAAAAATAGAAAACTATAACACACAACAAAAACAGACAAAAACAAACACATCGAAGCTTAAACACTAATTACAGCTTTTCTACATCGGTATCTCTATCCTAATTAATTTTCATACACAAATTCTACTTCTATCTATCACTATCTTAATTTACATCCTTATCTAAGTTATACTAACTTCTATTCACAATTCGGTTTCTTGACATAATATTGCTTACATTTTAACTTTACTCTCCAGCCAGGAATATCATCTATTCCAAATTAAATAATACCCGGTGTCTTTCCTTTCCTTAATTTCCATGGATAATCTGTCCATTTCTGCACATTTGTATATTTTTTAAATTATAATTTGGTCTCAGGGGATATCCAGTTGTTTCCAATTTTGTGCTATGATGATCCTACTCACAGTTAGTATGTGTAATATGATACATTGTAAATTCTTTTCCATTTTCCCTTCCAAAATACCCAGGAGGAATAGTTCTGGTTTTCTTTCTATCTTCCGCCCAGTTATCTCTTCCAGCCATTTTTTTATCTTCCACCAAAATTTCCTAATCTTAGGGCATGTCCACCACATGTGGTAGAACGTCCCTTGGTTATGGCCGCACCAGAAGAGGCCTTTCCTAATGAGATCGAGCAAGTTCATGGCTGATACAAATTTTGACTAGGAACTGACTGATTTATTTATATATTTATACAATTTAGAAGCTGCTTAACTTTAAATAACTCTGGGACATTTGCATTTTAAAAAAAAGAAAAGCATACAATAAATAAAGGAATTGATTATATGCATCCAGTATCCAAGTCTCTATATTAAATTAACTCAACCAACAGTTTGTCCCAAAACCTGGGAAAATAACCAAGTTGTCAACTTGCAAAGCTTTCAAGTTGCCATGAGCAGGAGGGAGGGAGAACTGATAGAGCTGATTGATTTCCCTAACTGAAGATACATTCCATACATGCTTCCGTACCGCAATCAGAAGGAGGGTGTTGGATTTCACAGCCAGCCAAAGTGGTTAATTGGAGAATGTGATTTATGACATGGCCAGGGAGGAGGGGAGAGACAGGGTCATTGGGGACATAAATCTACGTGGGATTAGTTCTAACTGCATCCGAATATTGCCGAAATGGTGCTCCTAATAAATGACTGTATTTCTTTTGAAGTTTGGTTCATTGCTCATGAATTAATTAGGGCATCTTTCGGAAACTTCACACAAGTTTTCAATGACTTTTCAAATGTCATTAGAGAGCCACATAGGATCCTTAGGGAAGCAGGGAGATTATTAAACAAATACTGTGACAGAGAAAGCTTATTCCCTAGGTTCTAATAGTTGACATTGTTTAACTGAAGGGACCTAAAACTAATGTGTCATATGAGACAAACACATTATTGGAGAGAGGTGGTTCTTCAAATACGAGGCCCAGTGCCAGGATTAGATGGTAATCAGCACCTTGAATTGGCCCTGGAGACTAACTGGTAATCAATGCAGCTCACAGAGCAAAGGTGTCACCTAGGCATATTGCACTATGCTGTCGGTTCTACCATATTCAGGAGCAACCGTAACTTCCAGGTAGCAGCAGCCAAAACAGCTAATACAGTCCTTGGTTGTATAAATAGAGGCATAGAATCAAAATCATGTGAAGTATTAGTGCCTCTTTATAAAGCTTTAGCAAGACCACACCTGGAATACTGCATCCAGTTTTGGTTACCACATTACAAAAAAGATGTTGAGACTTTGGAAAAGGTGCAAAGAAGAGCAACTAAAATGATTAAAGGCCTGGAGACTAAAACACGTGAAGAACAGTTGCGGTATTTGGGTTTAGCTAATCTAGAGAAAAGAAGGAGTATGAGGGACACGATAGCAATATTACAGTATTTGAGAGATTGCCACAAAGAGGAGGATGTCAAGTTATTTTCCAAAGCACTGGAGGGCAGGACAAAAAACAATGGATGAAAACTAATCAAGGAGAGAAGCAACCTGGAATTAAGGAGAAATTTCCTAACAGTGAGGACAATTAACCAGGCGAATAGCTTACCTTCAGAAATTATAGGCACTCCATCACTGGAGGTTTTTAAGAAGAGACTAGACAGACATTTATCTGAAATAGTATAAGTTCTCTTTCTTGAGCAGGGAGCTGGACTAGAAGAGCTCCAAGCAGTGGTGGGCTGCAATTGGTTTAACAACCAGTTCTGTGGGTGTGCACTTTGCGCATGCACGTGCCTAACGCACGTGCCCACAATGTTCAAAATACAGCAATTTGAAGCTCAGCTGCTTACCTTCTAAGGCAGCCTAAGTAGAACAGTGGAAGCGCGGAAATAAGCTGTGCCGCACAAATCAGCTGAACCAGAAAGAAGGAAATATAGGACAGAATAGGGCAAGGGTGGGTGGGCAGGGCCAGCTGATCGTTGGAACTACCAGTTTGCTAGAACTGGTCCAAAGCAGCAGCAGCCCACGACTGCCTCCAAGGTCCCTTCCAGCTCTATCCTGATTGTGGTTTCAAGGGCAGTCCCATTTGGAGTACATTGCAGTAATCCCTTGGTGAGGTGACTAGGATCTGAGTAATTGCTAAGGGGCTTCCAAGTCAGCAACAGGCACGACTGGCAAACTAGATCAATCAGTGCAAAGGCCTTCTTTGAGTAAGGGATGGAGATCAAAGCAACTGTCAAATTGTGGACCAGTCATGAATAGGGAAATGCTCTCCCATTCAAAACCAAAGATGGAAAAACTCCAGAACTGGAGGGAAAAATATTCACAGCCACTCAGTACTCTCATGATTTAGCCTGACTTTTTTTTCTCCCCATTGAGACCTGTACAGGTTTCAGACACTGTGACAGGACCCAAGATAGCATAACATGGACAGTTCAGGGTTGAAATCTCACTTGGGTATTATCAACAAAAGAATAACAATTTATAACTCTCAAGAAAAGCCCATCCAATAATTTCTTAAAGCATAATATATTATGCCCTCCCAGGGTAGCAATTTATTTTAGGATATCTACCTGTTTCCAATGGATCATATTTTGCACAGATGTACCAGCTGGGACATATGATGTATACACATCGACTCGGCTCTGGGGGGAAAAAGTCATCATGTAGATTATTGTACAACCAAGTTAATTTCAACTGAGTTTTTTTTTATGTTAAGGAATCATTGTGATTTCTTTCTTTGGTTGTATGACACTGCATAAACCTAACTGTTAATTATTGCAAACCATGGCTTATGGCAGAGAAGACCAAGAGTCTTAAAAATGTGCAAATCTCTGAGCTTGCTTATTTTCTTGCAGAGACGTTTCATTACCCAAACTAGTAACATCATCAGTGCTAGTAAAGAGTGCAATTTGTTGTCAGTTTATATTCTAGTGGCTTGCCTATCAGTGTTGGTGGGGATGATCTTAGAGATTCTTTGGTTGAGCTGTTTACTGTTGACATTTTGGCAGTTACTTAAAAATGTCTCTCCTCCAGAAAGGGAGAGTCAAACAGTCATCTTTTGTTTGTATTATACAAATTCAAATTGTGTTTAATCCGTAAAATGTGATTGAGTAAATATACAAAAGAATGAAGGCTATTGCTATAAGTGCATTGTAAGCCTCCCTGAGTTTTCGGAGAAGGGCGGCATATAAATTGAACTAATAAATAAATAATAAATAAATAAACCAATCTAATCAGGGGTGAAATGCTCCCGGTTCGGACTGGATCACCTGATCCGGTAGCAATGGCGGCGGATGATTCGGAGAACCGGAAGCAAAAATCCTTTTCCCCCTGCCCATGCCCAGCTGAGCTGCACGATCATCAGAGGCTTTTTTTTTAACTTTTAAAAGCATTTTTTCTACAACCTCTTCAGCCGAAGAGGTTGTAAAAAATGCTTTTAAAAGGCTCTGATGATCCCAGCTGAGCTGCCTGATCGTCAGAGGCTTTTTTTTTCTTTTAAAAGCAAATGCTTTTAGAAAAAATGCTTTTAAAAGAAAAAAAAGCCTCTGACGATCGGGCAACTCAGCTGGGATCATCAGACCCCTTTAAAAGAAAGTGTCTCAATCTATCTCCAGGTAAATTGGTATTCTGGGGTTTCCCATGTATACTGTGGTAGCCATTTTGTGACTGCACCAACGTGTCTGGCCAATATTCTAAACCGGGGTCCCCAATCTATGGGCCACACCCACTACCAGTCTGTGACCTATTTGCAACTGGGCCACATGAGTGGTGGCCGGTACGCACATGTGCTCACAGCCCCGCTTGCATGAGGGATGGGCATTGGCACTCACAGCCCAATTCATGCAAGTGGTGCCCCAAAGGCTTATATTTTGCATGAGTGGAGCTTACGCGGCCTGGTTTCCCCCCCTCCCCCGCTCCAGCTGGGCCACCAAGTTGCCTGCTCCCAATGCTTCAAAAGCAGAGCAGTGAGAACAGAGGCTGAGTGGGATGAGTGTGCTGTGCTTAGGTCCACTAACTCACCAAGGCCGCCTTCACAGGACACCTGATCTGCTTTTGGAGCATCGGGCAGCCTCGGTGAGTCTGAAGGAACATGAGACCGTGCTCCCAAAGACTTCTCTTCTCCATGCCAAAAGCTTTTGCAAATGGACAAAAGGCTTCGGGGGAGCAATCTCGCGCTGCTTCAGGCCTTCTGTCCCTTTGCAAAAGCTTTTGGCATGGAGAAGCCTTATGGAACTGAAACTGCACCCAAAAGTCTTCTCTTCTCTCTTGCATGAGTGGCACTCGCAAGGCCCAGTTCCTCTCCTCCCCCCCCCCCAGCTGGACCGCCAAGCCACAAAGGTTGGGGACCCACTGTTATAAAAGTGTCTCAAGTAAAAGTATGATTACCCTTGATCTGTAGAAAGAAGACTATTTAGTAGTGGGTCCTCTATGTCAGTTAAGTAAACTAAAAAGAGTGAATCTTTGAAACAAATACAACTCTTTCTCCTAATCCAGTATTTTTCAAATTTGGCAACTTTAAAATATATGGACTTCAAAACCCAGAATTCCCTGGCCAACTTGAATTCTGGAAGTTGAAGTCTACAGGTCTTGAAGTTGCCAAGTTTGAAAAATGCTGCCCTAATTGATTTTGTCCTCCTGGCATAGTGAAATGGCAACTTCCAATATCTGTGGAGATTCTCAGTCATCCAGGTCATAGTTGCCTCAAAGGTGCTTTTCAAAAGGAAACTGGACAGTTGTTGTTGTTTTCCTTTGAGGAAGCCATTTCACTTTTCATCCAAGAAGCATTCTCGGTTCTGGCAGGATGGTGCGGGTGATGGAAGGACTAGTTCTGACAGGATGGGGTAGGGGGAGCGATGGAAGGATCATATTTCTTTACAGTCATCTGGTTGTTAGCATTCTCCGTGAGAGCTCCTGAAGCCACTCTTGAGCCACAAATAAACCTCCAAATCGCCTCAAGGTCTCTCAGGTAGAGTGCTAACAACCAGATGATTGCAAAGAAATATGATCCTTCCAGCTCCCCCTCGCCCCCCACCCCCAATCCTTTCAGAACTAGTCCTTCCATCACCCCCAGCAGAACCCAGCAAGCTTCTTGGATGTCTTCCTCAAAAAATAGTCCAGTTGCCTTTTGAAAAAGCATCTTTGAGAGTAACTTCCAATGGTTATGTCTGCTGGGAATATTGTCCAACTAGTAGCATTACTGGGAAAAATCTGTAAAATGAAGAATATTATGCTGAACCAACGTACTCACCATATTCAAGTTCTTCTCATTAAAACCATGCAATACAAATAATAGGTTGCTACAAATAGACACCAGTGCCTTCTGACTGCAGACTGTGGTACCAACCAAAGTATGAAAATATGTTTTGGCGAAAAACTCTTTTTTTCCAAATAAAATCTGTAAAATTTCAGAGATGTGAATATTAGTTATACAGGATCACCTGCCCCACCCCCAGCAGTTCTACAGAAGATAATATACCTGTAAGGGACACAATGGAACCAATACAGGTAGGCCTCAACTTAGAATCATTCATTTAGTGACCGTTTAAAGTTACATGTTCTGCCCCAGCTATGGACTCCAAAGAACATAGCACACACAAAGTCTGTACAAAACTTAAATTTACTAAAATAACGCAGTCTTTTCCAAACAAAGGCTGTTAATAAACTTTCTTAACAGCCTACAAGAAACCAAAGATAAAGTAATCACAATCGTACTAAGGTTGGCAGAAAGCCCAGAAGCAATTTGCAGAGAATCCAGATGCGAAGGAGAATGAACTAAAGTTGTTCCCTACAAATTGCTTCAGTTGGCATTCCTCCTTAAATAGACTAAGGGAGTGGCCAATTAGCCCCAAGCCTTACTCTCAAGGAGACCTCCTCCTGAGGAGCCACTCCTGCCTTTTGGCAGCTCTGTGCACCCATGCATTGAGAAGAGGCTTCTCCTCTTCTCCTCTTCACTTAAAGGAGCTTCTGGAGGTTCTGAAGGCCCTGGCTAAATCCCTGCCTCTGGCACCACATCTTCTCCAGCCTCCTCATTGTCTGACTCGAGTGCCAGCTGCACAGGCTGCTGGCGCAGCACCACACCAGCCTCCTCACTGTCAGAATCAGCTACAATCTGCACAGGCCGCTGACAGGCACAACACTACAATGGCATCGAAAAAAAGTAACTTATGACTGTTTTTCACACTTATGACCATTGCAGCATCCTGGTGATCATGTGATCAAAATTCAGAAGCAACTGGCTCATAATTATGATGATTGCAGTGTCCTGGGGTCATGTGATCACCTTTTGAAACCTTCTGGCAAGCAACATCAATGGGGAAGCCAGATTCACTTAATAACTGTGTTACCAATTTGATTTACTGCAGTGACTCACTTAACAACTGTGGCAAGAAAGTTCACATAATGGGCTAAACTCACTTAAGAACTGTCTTGCATTGCAACAGAAATTTTGGGTTCAATTGTGGTCGTAAGTCAAGGACTACCTATGTATAAGAAAACACTATTTTTAGTAATATTGGCTCTGTGTGTGCGTGGGACAGAGAGAGAGAAACAGAGATGACAGAAAGATGGTTGAATGGATGGATGGGAGGGAAGGAGGGGGGAAGGAAGGAAGAAAACGAGGAAGGGAGGGAGAGAGGGAGGGAGGAAGGAAGGGAGGAAGGAAGGAAGGAAATTCCAAGACTAAAAGAAAATTTATTTATTTAATTTATATGATGCCCATATCACTGTCACGTGACCTTGGGCAGCTTAAAACATCATAAAATTAAAGGGTAAAAATGAAACATTCAATAGTAAATAAACAGAAATTAAATACGATAAGTCAAAACCAGAATACTACAGGGTGGAGGTGGATTCTTCTTCCTAATCCACTTCCAACATGGAAGGGTGGAGGTGAACTAGTATCACCTTCAACATCAGGGCCTCCAGGCCAGTTGTCACAGTGAGGTTTCAAGACTCTTAGGGAAAGGCAAGATAATGGGGGCAGATCCCACAATGTTTCAGAGGGTAGGAGCCACAGCAGAAAAGGTCCTTCTCCTGGAGTCTGCCAGTCCTTGACTGACAGGGTCCGCCGCAAACCCCTTCTGCCAGAATGAATGGGATGGGGTGAGACAGTTCCTCAGGTATCCAAGTAAAAGGAAAATGCCCTGTCTCCTAAGACTGCAACAAGACCAAGTTTCTAAATCTTACAACTTTCATATAATAAATACTTACAGGCCAAAGTCCACATGCCACATACCTTAATTTTTGCATCAGAAAGTTTTGCAAATTTGGCTAAAGGTGTTTTAGCATTTTCAACAGTAGCAACAGGTGCTAAAGCCATATACAGTTTGATTTTGGAAGCCAGTTGTTTATTGGATGAAAAAGCTATAAAAGCTGACGAAGAGAAAAAGAAGAGAGAAACAGCTTGTGAACATCAAAGTCAATTGATTTCCCGATTCCACCCAATTAAATAAAATCCCACCTGATTAAATAAGATTCCATCTTTGATATGCTTAAGATCTAGCTTCTCGCTAAAAGCATGGAGAGGAAACAGGATGAATCCCGAATTAATCCTCCACTGAGATGCTACCTCACTCTGGCCTTCGTAAACCTTGGCTAGTAAAAAGAAAAAGAGGCAGCTACACAAATTGCTTACCTTATTGTTCAGCACTTTGTGTGCCATGTATGCTATGAGGACTTGGAAATGCAAATCTAACAATTCCAAGTTGTTGCTTGCTTGACTGGCAGATTCCCCCCCCCCCCCCTTTCAATTATGTCTAATTTTTGGAGACTGGCTGAAGTCCCTGTAGTTTTCTTGGCAAGATTTTTCAGAAGTGGTTTGCCATTGCTTCTTCCTAAGGCTGGAAGAAAGTGACTGGCTCAAGGTTGCCCAGCTGGCTTTGTGCCTGAGTCACTGTCACTAAAACACACTACCGTATATACTCAAATATAAGCCGAGTTTTTCAGCACGTTTTTCAGGCTGAAAAAGCCCCCCTCGGCTTATATTCGAGTCACAAAAAAAAAGCCTTTTTAAAAGAAAACAAATGAGTAGACCCGTGTCTGCAAAAATAGAAAAAACAGCCCTTTCAGCTTCAGTATAGGTTAATTATCATAAATTGTTTTGAAGAGCCTCCCGACCCTCAGCTGATTTGCTCTCAGCTGTTTTGCTAGCTGCAAAGAGGTGCAGATTTCCCCCCCCCCAAGCCATGCTGAAACGCGAAACTGAAAGTAAAGCAGGGTCTTTGCTGCAACGTGACAAAATGAGGCAGAGAGAGATTTCTTTTTCTTAAAGGTAGGTGCAAAACTGCAAACAATGGGAAATTTAGGGCAAAAGAGGAGGTTCAAGATTTTAAAACACAAAAGAAAAAAAAGCTCTATTTAACTAGGGAACTGTAATAATTGAGATTAATTGTATATTGTGTTGAAAGCAAAAATGGTTAAGTTGTGGTTTGGAAGAATATATGGGGGAAATTATTTGGTTTATTATTATTGGTAAATATAATTAATTGATTTGTAAGAAATTGGATTGCATGGAAATAATTGGAATATTCATGTTCATATTGATTAATATACAAAAAAGATAGTTATATAACTAATTGATTTATATTAAAATGTTGAATTTGTATTGAACAACTGTAATATTACATAATTAACCAATGTGAGGATGGATATAAAAATAGATGACAATGGGAAGGGGTATAATATAGAATAGAAGTGAAAAATTGAATTTGATTAAGATTAGAGATGAGGATGAAGGGTAATATTGGTTTTTAAAAAAAATAGATGAGGAATAAATATGGCAAAAAGGAAATATAGAAATTGTAAATTTAAGTGAAATGACTAAACACTGTTTAAATTTGTGAACCGGCCAAATACTCTGCTCAAAGAAAATACATTGAATGTTTGTATGTGTGTTTCTAATTATTGCTATTTATTCATATTTGTTCTCTTTTATTCTTTAAAGTTTAACAATTCATTCTTTATCTTGATACCTTTATATTTGTTTGGGGTTGGTTTTCTTCCCTTTCATCTTTTTTATTGTACAGCAATCTTTCTCCTCAAACCTACCACCTCTCTCTTTGAGAAAGGGGGCAGAATGAGAGAGAGTGTGGGGGAGAGAGAGAGAGAAAGAGGGGGAGAGAGAAAGAATGAGAAAGAGAGGGGGAGAGAGAAATGGTGATAAGATAGGGCAAAAACGTAAAATGTGAGGACAGTCGTAAGTTTGAGGACTGGTCACAAGTGCGAGGACCAGTCAAAAATTACTTTTTCAGCCCTCTGAGTAGTCCATATGCACAAAAGGACTACCCAGAGGGCTGAAAAAAGTGATTTCTGACAGGTCCTCGCACTTTTGACCAGTCTTTTTTTATTTTGAAATTTACCAGTAGCCGCTGCATTTCCCACCCCCCGGCTTATACTCGAGTCACTAAGTTTTCCCAGTTTTCTGTGGTAAAATTGGGGGCCTCGGCTTATATTCGGGTCGGCTTATACTCGAGTATATACGGTAGATCAGGGGTGTCAAACTCGATTTCATTTGGGGGGGAGAGGGCGTGGCCAGGGGGCATGACCAGCTCGACATCACTTATATGATCAAATACCACTTTTGCTAGTAGTTTGTTTTGCTTGCACTCTGCCAGCGAAAACAGAGCTCATGAGGGCAACCCTCACAAGCTCCGTTTTCACTGGCAGAGGTACCATGGGCTGGTCCTTCGCTGTTTCCAGGGCAGCCCCATGGGCCAGCTCTAAGCATCCCAAGGGCCGCATCTGGCCCATGGGCCTTGAGTGTGACACCCCTGCACTAGATGTACTTCCAAGCAAATGCATTCCCAGTACTGTGTTATATAAATGCATTTTAATTAGAACATTTACTTGAGTTCAGTGGGACTTACCTTTCTGGTAAATATACATAAGATTGTAGCCCTAGACAAGAGCAGCCCCTTGGCACAAGATTGGGCATCTTCTCAACTTACCAATGGTGGTTCCTTGGGAGTGGCCAATATAATAAAGTTGTTGCTGCCCAGTTTTCTGCAGAACAAAATCTATAGATGCTGGAAGGTCATATTTAGCCATCTGATCGTAACTGTAAACAAAAACAAATGTCCTCGTTAAGCTGCATGCATGGCAAGGATCTTCAGCCTTTCAAATCCTGAGAATGTGTGAGTCTCATTTTCACAACGTGGTTTCCATGGTGGATATGGTGCTCAAGCCATGCATCCTAACCAGCCTAAAATTAAGTAAAAGGACAGGAGTTCAAGATTTAGACCCAAAATCCTACCTTTCCATCTTGTCCATGAGTAACCTTTAGGACTGTGTTTAAGCAACGGGAGACTCAAAGCTTGGGAAGCCGTAAAGGCTCTATTTGGCAAGTGCTAACAGAGATTGACAACTGAACACCATCAAGGTGCCTAAGAAACCCTGATGGTGTCTAGAATGCATGTTGGAATGAAGCACATCTTAATCAATTAAGGAGCATACGTAAGACATAAAGAAGGGCTTAAAGTGGATTTCTTTGATGCTCAGTGAGCTTGGTTATTTGCCTGCAGACGAGGGGTGAAATCCAACCAGTTCTATCTGGCTCGGGCAAACCAGTAACAGTGGCTGCGGGAGGCTCCGCCCACCTGCGCGGATGTCATGACGTTGATTTTTTGCAACATTTTAAGCCTCTGTGCATGCGCAGAAGACGGCACACGCACATTGGTGAACCGGTAGGGAAGGTAAGTAAATTTCACCCCTGCTGCAGACACTTCATTATATAACTAAGTAACATCATCAGCACTCTTCAAACCTAAGCTACATATACTCTCTTGGAGGAAGATAATTTATGGAAACTATCTTCAATGGAATTATAATAAAACTGTAATAGTTTTTAAAAATCTGAAATTTTGGGAAATTATTCTGATTGCTTAGATTGTGCCTAAATCCAGCTGTGCTAGCCTTCTGGCATAGATGTTGGCAATGGCATATATGTTGGGAAAGGGGGTATCAGTGTAGGTATAGCAATACTCTCTTTTCAACGAAGACTGAATTTGGAGAAAGAGAGGGGAAATGGGTTTTTGTTGTTATTTTGTTGAAAACTTCTAATGGCTGGTGTGTGTGTGGAAGTGGTGGAGTTCTTACAGCCAAGGATTTGGGTGTGAATGTCATGTTTTCATTCTACAATATGTAAGCCAATCAAAAACTTATAATGGGGATGGCAAAATAAAAAAAAATATGCAGTAAAAATAAACAGTTCATTTTCCTGAGAATAAGATATGAAGACAAATAAATACAGATAGTCCTTGATTTACAACAGTTCATTAAGTAACCATTCTAAGTTACAACAGCACTGAAAAAAGTGACTTATGACCATTTTTCACACTTACAACCGTTGTGGTATCCCCATGGTCACATTCACATGGTCACATCAAATTCGGATGCTTGGCAATGGCCTCATATTTATGACGGTTGCAGTGTCCCTGGGTCATGCCTTTTGTAAACTTCTGACAAGCAAAGTCAGTGGGGAAGCCAGATTTCACTTCATGATGGTATTACTAACTTAACAACTGCCATTATTCACTTAAGAACTGTGGCAAGAAAAATCGTAAAATGGGGCAAAATCCACTTAACAAATTTCTCAGCAACAGAAGTTTTGGGCTCAATTTTGGTCGTAAGTTTAGGACTACCTGTAAAATAAAAGTCTCTTTAGTATGGGAACAAAAAGCTTTGAGAAACCGTAAAGGAGGCTTCCTTTACAGCATTAATTTATTTTCCCTAAGGGGGCTTCAAATGGAGAAAAGCATTTCGGAGAAACTTGTTAGGGAAGTAAAAGGCAGAAAAATCCTACTTTTGCTCCAAAAATCAGAATCTGCTCTATGCTCTATCTCAGGGGTGTCAAACTCGATTTCATTGAGGGCCGCATCAGGATTGTGTTTGACCTTGGGGGACTGGGGGGGGACATGGCCAGGGTGGGTGTGGCCAGCTCGACGTCACTCATGTCAGGGGCCCAAGTGCTCTGCCAGCGAAAATGGGCTCCTGAGCTCCGTTTCGGCTTCGATGGCCTCCTGCAACCCTCTGCCAGTGAAAACAGAGCTCAGGAGGGCTGCACATAGCTCTCCCAAGCTTCATTTTCACTGGCAGAGGCACTGCGGAGCGGTCCTTCGCTGTTTCCAGGGCAACCCCACGGGCCAGTTCTAAGCACCCCACGGGCCAGATCTGGCCCACGGGCCTTGAGTTTGACACCCCTGCTCTATCGTTTCTGTTGCAAATGGAATAAAGCAAACAAGCAGCTCTTATCAATGTATAGACTAGGTCAGGGATCCCCAACCCCCAGTCCAGGGACTGGCACTGATCCACGGCA
Source organism: Ptyas mucosa (assembly GCA_012654045.1). NCBI lineage: Eukaryota > Metazoa > Chordata > Lepidosauria > Squamata > Colubridae > Ptyas > Ptyas mucosa. Next base: position 760,004 of record WNWU01000021.1, read on the forward strand.
TACCAGGAACTGGGCCACACAAACAAGCAAAGCCTCATCTGCAGGATGCAGGCAGCACATGCAACCACACTCTCTCTGCTCTTCAGAAAAGCTCTCTCCATGGAGCCGATCCCTGGTGCCCAAAAGGTTGAGGGCCTCTGGACTAGATCTTATGCAGACATGTACTGTTCTTGTTCAGAATAGGAATGAAGGGAAATAAAGTAATAAATCGGGGTGAAATCCACCAGGTTCTGACAGATTCTGGATAACTGGTAGCAGAAATTTTGAGCAGTTCAGAGAACTGGCAAATACCAACTCTGTCTGGTCCCAGAGTGGAGTGGGAATGGAGTTTTTACAATATCCTTCCGCCAGGAGGGGGGAGGGAATGGGGATTTTGCAGTATCCTTCCCCTGCCATGCCCACCAAGCTACACCACACCCGCCATGCCACGCCACGCCCACCAAGCCACGCTGACAGAACCGGTAGTAAAAAAAAATGGATTTCACCACTGTAATAAACTTAAAACACAATAAGAAATGCTTTGAGGAAGCTGAAAACAAAGAAACCCGGGAGTATCTTGGATTGTGCTTCAGAGAGAGGAAGGCAGCCCAATTGATAATAGCCTCAAAAATTATAAAAATTCCCAAGTATTAATACAACTCCAGCATGAAGAGACTTCTGAAATTCAAATTGCTCTGAAGAGCTTGTATCAGGATACCTGAATTCCCAAAACTTCTCAAACAAGGGAGAAAGAGATGTGTGATTCTTGCACCAGGTGTTCCCTCGGCTATTTCCTAGCCAGACATCATATCCAGTGTCTGCTAGCATGAAAGCCAGACTATTATGAGGAAAATTTTGGTACCATTGGGCAGCATCCACCAGCAAGCCATGCTGTAGAAACACTACTCGCTTTGGACCTGAAACAAAGCAATCACAAAGACAGCCTGTCATTTGGTGCTTCAGGTAATTTTTATAAGACTAATATTGGATGTTGTAACTTTATTCCAAAATTATAATTTGTAGCAGAATTATTCCAGCTTAAATTGTTGCTTCTCTCTCCACATTCACAGAGAGGCTTTGAATTTTGTTCTTTGCTGAGAAGCACATTCACTATTGTAAAGCACAATTGTAAAATGGCCCAATTTAGTAAGAATACAAACTTGTGGTTGTTTTGTTTTCTCTGCCATGTGGAATTCTGAATAAATTGAGAATATAGCCATCTTCTGTAACCACATAATATTCCTCAAGAGGATATTTCCAGTACAGGATGAGTTCTTTCTACAAAAAGGGAAGACAAACGCAAAATCAGATCATCATAGTGATAAATCTAATATTATGAATAAACCTAATAGACTATTTCAATCTAAAGAAATACTAAGAGGTATAGATGTGAATAATATGACAAATATGCTAATAGAGTAACCAACACCTATAGATAACTACATATATTATGAACATTAAAAATCTGAATATGGTAACAGCTAAACAAGTTCAGTTTAATTCTGTCAAGATTGTCAGTCTTTCTTTGAAGGCCCTCCAACATAGTTTTTAATGAAGCTTTAGAAGACCTTAAAAGTAGACATCATCCTTGCTTCAGCATTATTCCAATGGAATGGGCTGTTCTGAAAAATTCCTTGGAGAAGTTACTTACTGAATTCAGTCTGGCTTCAGGATTAACATTTTTGTTCAAAAAAATTCCTTCAACTAATACAGGCCAATAAAGTAAAATCAGAACCAGCCACATATTTGGTTTACCTGTAATTAGAAGATTTGGTTTTTTTATTTGATTTGTAAGCCACCCATCTTAAATGCAACATTAAAAACAAAATAAAAACAATAGTAAAGCAATAACCTATATGAGATTAAAAAATCAACCAACCCATCAATTAACATAACCATGGTATCAGTGGTGGGTTTCAAATTTTTTTACTACCGGTTCTATGGGTGTGGCTTGGTGGGCGTGGCATGGCTTGGTGGGCATGGCAGGGGAAAGATACTGTAAAATCTCCATTCCCACCCCACTCCAGGGGAAGGATACTGCAAAATCCTCATTTCCTCCCAATCAGCTGGGACTTGGGAGGCAGAGAATAGATGGGGGTGAGGTCAGGGGTGAAATCTAAATTTTGTTACTACCGGTTCTGTGGGCGTGGCTTGGGGGGGTAATGTAACTGGGTGGGCGTGGCCAATTTTTTTTTTACTTTTAAAAGCATTTTTTTCAGCTGAAGAGGTTGTAGAAAAAATGCTTTTAAAAGTAAAAAAAAAAAGCCTCTGGTGGTTGTGTAGCTCAGCTGGGCATGGAGGGTGGGCAGGGATTTCTGCTACCGGTTCTCTGAACCCCGCCTCCATCGCTACCGGATCAGGCGATCTGGTCCGAACCGGGAGCATTTCATCCCTGGGCCGGGCCAGTCAGAATTTTTACTACCAGTTCTCCGAACTACTCAAAATTTCCGCTACCGGTTCTCCAGAACTGGTCAGAACCTGCTGAAACCCACCTCTGCATGGTAAAAGCTCAGTCACATACTTGGGGTCAAAGCTCAGTAGCAAAACCAGGCCTAACATCTTGAGGCAAGTCTAATCTCCAGAAGAATCATGTTCTATAAGCTAGACGCTATAACAGAAAAAGCTGTATGTCCAGCTCTTGCCAAATAACACTCCTTAATAGACAGGACCCATAGCATGCCTCTCCCATCAGAAATAACAGGATTGGTAAATGTAACTAGGAAGAAACAGTCCCACAAGTAATCCAGTCTTGAATTCTATTCTATTCTAAAGAATCAGAAGGAAGTTCACTAGATTTTCTCTTGCTTCAATTAAATTCACACCAAAGACCAAAGGTTGAAATAATTCCATTAAAACTTCAGTTAAAACTATTCCATCAAGGATGTAAATCAGTATTTAGAATATAATTATTCTAAAAACCAAGAAAATATTTGCAATGGCCAAAATAAATGATGCATCTCAGTTCAATTTCGTAGCCTAGTGAATTAAAAAAAAAATCATTAAAATTCTCATAAAGATTTGCTTGGGATGCATCATTTTTCCACACATACATTTTCTACATTATTATCAAAATATAGAGGGTACCCAGAAACATACTGTTGCCTAAAATCAACTCCGCAATCTTTGGAAGTGAATTTCAGGAATTTAAGTTTGTATTCATAGGAACCCTGATTCTTAAGCTTGCAATTTAATTTTAAAAGCATCCATTCAATTTCTATTTTAATGGATATTTATGTGTAATTGGACCCTATGTCCAATTCAATAGTTTGTGCGAAGATAGAGAAAAACCATGAAAATCTTTCAGTACCTGTAGCTATTTTTCTCTATGCGACATTAATCATAGAGAAATGCCATGTAATAAACATTTATGTTGCATTTATATTCAACTTGGATAGTTCAAAGGAACTTACCAGAGAATATCAGTTGCTTGGAAGGTCCAACCTGCCAGATTCAGAAAAATAAGTTACTGGTAAGTGAATAAAAGCAGAGCAGAAATAACACAGATTATATCAGAACAAAGTTGAGCCATAGTTCTTTCATAATGGTTAGTTTGGACAAATGATCCTTTCTTCTTGATAAACTCTACCTTATATTTTAACTGTCAGTTGGGATAGAATAGGAAAAGGAATGTAAAAGAGGTCAAATTTTTGACATTGTAATATTTTAGTACTACAAATAACAAGCCAGATGAGAGATTTACAACCCTATTGTAGTGCAAATTTTAATCAAAACAGGTTCTGTTCAATTCTTATTTCCTCATCCAGAAATAATTATGATATGTTTAAGGGAGATTTTTGTTTGACAAATATGCGTGACATTTTCAAGTAATATGCTTTACATAAAGGTCAAGTCATACGTCAAAGGTGCTCTTTGCTTTTCTTACTTTTTCACTCAGTCCATTTAGAAAATAATAATATACAATAATTTACAAAATGTATATTAAATGTAAATCCACAAGATTAAAAAATCAAAAATCTAAAGGATTTGACAAAACATAAATTGAATTTAATAGAAAATGAAGGCCTGGCAAGGAAAATAAAATCATCAAAGCAAAACTTTTTTGAAAATGCAAATAAAGCAGGAAGATGGCTAGCATATAAAATGAAGAAGGAAAATGAAGGGAAATTGATAAGCCAATTATTAGATCAAGAGGGAAAGATACGCTATCGAAATGAGGAAAAGAAAAAAATAATTGAGGAATACTATAAGAAACTATATCAACAAGAGCAGGCACCAAAAGGAAAAATAGTACAATATTTGGAAAAAGTAAAGGCTCCCAAAATACTGGAACAATTTAAAAAAGCATTAGAAGAAAGAATATTGTTAGATCAGGCGCAGGAAAGAAGACAAGACCAGCGGGGTCTGCTCAACAAGTTTTATTCAACTCTTAAACTAAGTCAGAACAGACGAACGGCTGTGCTGCCGGAGCCCTTTTTATAGCGCTCCGGCAGACCAGCCGTCCAATGACAGCGGTTTAACTTTCCCGCCCGGAGGATTAACCAATCCCCGGCCGGATGTCCTTATAAGGACATAACAAATATCAATGATGGAATTGATGGAGGGAATTAAAAAGCAGAAGAATGGAAAAACCCCGGGACCAGATGGGTTACCAGTAGAATTTTATATAAAAAGTTGCAGGATGTACTAACCAGTACACTGCTACAAATATTTAATGATTTACTAATAGAAGCCAAGGTACCGAACTCATGGATGGAGGCATATATACTGTATTTTTCGGAGTATAAGATGCACCTTTTTACTCCCCAAAAGTGGGTGAAAATTTAGGTGTGTCTTATACACCGAATGTAGCCCTGCCCACCCACTGGCCCCCACCCTTTGGCCTCTGCCTCCCAGCACTTACCTCCTTGCAAGCAAACAGCAAGAAAAAACAGCCCCATTCAGCTTCTGCATAGGCTAATTAGCAAAAGTTGATTAGATCAGCCTCCCGACTCTCAGCTGATTTGCTCTCAGGTGTTTTGTGCAGGCTCTTTTGCAAGCTCTTGTTTTGCAAGCTCTTTGCTTGCTGCAGGTTTGTTTTTTTTTTTTTGCCCTAGCTAAAGCAAAACTGAAAGTAAATCAGGCTCTGCTGCAACGTGACAAAATGAGGCAGGGAGAGATATTTCTTTTTCTTTTTGCTCACCAAAAAACGTAGGAAAAGGAACTAGACAAGGATGTCTGCTATCTCCACTATTATTTATTTTGACCCTAGAAATTTTAAATAGAAAAATAAGACAAGATAAAGAAATAAAAGGGTTGAGAATTAAAAAAGAAGAATATAAGCTACAAGCATTTGTGGATGATTTAGTATTCATTATGGAAGAACCAATAGAAACAGGCCCAAAGTTAATTGAGCAAATAGAGGAATATGGAGAAGTAGCTGGATTGAAAATAAATAAAGATAAGACAAAAATTATAGTTAAAAATATGAGAGAAAAACAAAAGAAGCAACTAACGGAGAAACTAGATATTCAAATAGTGAAGAAAGTGAAATATCTGAGCACCCAATTAACCTCAAGATGCATTACAGTGAAGGAAGACAATTATTATAAACTGAGAAATCAAATTGAAACAGACTTGGAAAAATGGAAAAATTTACGATTATCTTTAATGGGAGGAATAGCATTAATTAAAATGAATGTATTGCTAAGACTGTTGTTTCTCTTTCAAAGAATTCCGATAAAGTTGGAGAAGAAATATTTTGAGAGTTTGAACAAAATGATGTGGAAATATATATGGCAAGGGAAAAAAGCAAGAATTAATCTTAAATTGCTCCAAGATTCTAGAAATAGAGGAGGATTTGGTCTACCAAATTGGGAATTGTATCACCAAGCGGCGATGCTAACTTGGATTAAAGAATGGATTTTATTGAGAAATACAAGACTATTGACTTTGGAAGGACATGATTTACAACTAGGTTGGCATGCTTTCTTATGGTATGGAAAAAATAGGATACATGGATACTTTCAGAGACATTGTGTAAGGAATGGTTTGTTAGCGGTATGGGAGAGAGTAAAAGAAAAACACTATATGGAAATACCAATGTGGCTTTCAACAATAGAAGCGTTGACACATCCAAATATGATTAATATGGACAAGACTGTAAGATATAAAGACATTTTAACAGAGAATGGAGAACTAAAACACTGCGCTATCCCGGCTCTATAACAGTATGAATGTTAGTTGACTAGAGTCTTGTTTATAGGCATGAGCAATAAATCTTTTGAACTGCAACTTAATGTATGGCCTTGATCCCTTTGCTCTTGAGCAATGAGCTATATTGGAAGCTTCACCTTGAACAATGAAGGTAGTCCTCGGGCTATGACCACAATTGAGCCCAAAATGTATGTTGTTAAGTGAGACGTTTGTTAAGTGAGTTTTGCCCCATTTTACGACCTTTCTTGCCTCAGTTGTTAAGTGAATCACTGCAGCTGATAAGTTAGCAACCCGGGTTGTTAAGTGAATCTGGCTTCCCCATTGACTTTGCTTGTCAGAAGGTCGCAAAATGGGATCCCATGACCTTGGATCATAGCAACAGTCATAAATATGAACCAATTGCCAAGCACCTGAATTTTGGTTACATGACCATGGGAATAATAATAATAATAATAATAATAATAATAATAATAATAATAATAATATTTATATACTGCCCTTCTCTTGAAGGACTCGGGGCGGTGTACAGCCAGAATTAAAACATAAATATATAGATATTATAGTTAAAATTAATTAAAATCATTAAATAGTTTTGGCCAAATTTTAAAACCCAAAATTAAAACCCAATTTAAAATCATTCAGTTAGACAGCCCCTCCTGTTGGAACAGAAGGGTCTTAAGGGCACAGGAGAAGACCCGGAGATCAGAGATGTTACGAATATCTGGGGGCAATTCATTCCAAAGGGCAGGAGCTCCGACAGAGAAGGGTCTCCTCCTGGTTATTGCCAGCCGACATAACTTGGCCGACGGTATCCTGAGGAGTCCCTCTCTGTGGGAGCAAACTAATCAGTGGGAGGCTGTTGGTGGCAGAAGGCGGTCCCATAGATACCCTGGTCCTATGCCATGGAGCGCTTTAAAGGTGGTGACCAACACCTTGAATCGCACTCGGAAGACCACTGGGAGCCAGTGCAGCTCGCGCAGGAGAGGTGTTACATGGGCATAACGAGGCGTGCCCATAACCACCCGTGCGGCCACATTCTGGACCAGTTGGAGCCTCTGAGTGCTCTTCAAGGGGAGCCCCATGTAGAGAGCATTACAGTAGTCCAGGCAGGAGGTGATGAGGGCGTGAGTGACCGTGCGCAAGGCGTCCTGGTCCAGAAAGGGACGCAACTGGCGGATCAGGCGAACCTGATAAAAAGCCCCCCTGGCTACGGCCGTCATATGCTCTTCTAAAGACAGCCGTGAGTCCAGGAGGACACCCAGATTGTGAGCCCTCTCTGTGGGGGGCAAAGATTCACCCCCAATAGTCAGCGATGGCACCAGATGACTATACCGGGACACCGCAAGAGTTGTAACTGTGAAAAACGGTCCTAAGTTTCTTTTTTCAGTGCTGTTGTAACTTTTAACTATCACCAAATGAACTCTTGTAAGTCGAGGATTACCTGTATTTGTCTGTAAAACAGTTCCTGTTAGCGCTAGCTCAAATTCAAAATGTTCCATTTTAAGTACAAAATGGCGGATTTAGAATGCAACACGGGCTGTTGCCATCAATCAGAGTGTGTTGGATATGAGGCAGCTCTTTCAAGATGGAAGCAATCTACTTGGATTCAAAATATTTCTGAAAAAGGATTGAAATGACGCGTTTCGATGCAGAAATAGCAGCTTCACACTCAGAACCAACGCCTCAAACAAGATTTTTTATTTTATTTATTTCAAATATTTACAGGGCTGCCCATCTTAAACCAAACTCTTGGCTCATGGTGCAAGATAAAAATGATATATACCAACGATGAGATAGAAACGCTAAAACAAAGAACAAATATGATCTGGCACCACTTTCCAATATAGTCCAGAATTGCACTCAAATCCTAGTTTTAAATGCTTTTTGGAAGGATAAAGTCTTTCAAATTCAAAATGGGGGGGGGCTTTTTTGGGGAGGATTGGATTTACTAAAAAATGTATTATTTACTTACTATTCTAGGTATAATGTATGGTATTTGTTCATCGAAATTAAACATTTGTGTAAGAAAAAAGAAAGTGATACAAAAGATACACAGGTTACACATAGATATACTCACGCACACATGCATGTACATATTTGTCCAATACTTTAGTAAGTTTTCTAATTAAACAAAAAAAATTAAATTAAAACTAATTAAAATTTTCATACAGAATAAAAATCAGCAAGATCGAATATTTAGAATTAAAAAGAGGAGAAATGAAAGAAAGAAGAGCAAAGACCAAAAAAAACGCAAAACAAAGGAAAGAAAATGAATTATAAAAAGTGATATAAAATAACCTCTATGGTTACAGCATTGTTTGCAATAGTTTCAATAAAGAATTATCATAATTCACTACAGCACAATCACCCCCTACATAATTTATGTTTGTAAGCATTTCTTTCTAAAGCCACAAGTAACTTCAGGTCTTCAATCCATTCCTAAATGTATTTTTCCAACATTGAAGCAATTCAGATCTGTAATGTTTTGCACTCCCTTGATCTGTGATACTCACCAAGCATTAAGAAAAATGATTTAAAGTGAAGTTTCATTCAGACTAGTCAGCGTTGGCTACTGCTGAATTCAGATGAGACTGCTTAAACACTGCCTAAAACACTGGTAAAGGTAAAGGTTCCCCTCGCATATATGTGATAGTCATTCCCGACTCTAGGGGGCGGTGCTCATCTCCATTTCAAAGCCGAAGAGCCAGCACTGTCCGAGGACATCTCTGTGGTCATGTGGCCAGCATGACTAAATGCTGAAGGCCAGGGGTGAAATGTAAAATTTGTTACTACCCGTTCTGTGGGCGTGGCTTGGTGGTGGAGTAATGTGACTGGGTGGGTGTGGCCAACTTTTTTTTTTTAACTTTTCAAAGCATTTTTTTTAATGCTTTGAAAAGCCTCTGCCGATCAGGCAACTCATCTGGGACTGTCAGAGAGGCTTTTTAAAAAAAAATGCCTCTCTGCCGATCAGGCAACTTAGCTGGGATCATCAGAGAGGCTTTTTAAAAAATGCTTTGAAAAGCCTCTGACGATCCCAACTGAGCTGTGTGATCATCAGAGGCTTTTTTTTTTAAACTTTTAAAAGCATTTTTTCCTCGGAAGAGGTTGTAGAAAAAATGCTTTTAAAAGTTTTTTTTAAAAAGCCTCTGATGATCGTGCGGCTCAGCTGGGCATGGTGGGGGGGGGGGCGCAGGGATTTTTGCTACCGGTTCTACGAACCACCCGCTGCCATCGCTACCGGATTGGGCGATCCGGTCCGAACCGGGAACATTTCACCCCTGCCGAAGGCGCATGGAAACACTACAACAGCCAATCTCCTTTTCAAAAATAGCCAGTGTAGTATATGGAGATCCAAGTTCAAGTTTAACTCTCACCTAAAGATGCTCACTTGGTGACTTTAGTTCATTCACCATCTCATTTCAACTTACCCCACAAGATTATTTTTTGTTGGAAAAAACTGGAGACTTGAGGCCAGAGGCTACCATTCATTTAGTGACTATTCAAAGTTACAACATCACTGAAAAAAGTGACTTATGACCATTTTTGACACTTATGACCGTTGCAGCATCCCAATGATCATGTGATCAAAATTCAGACAGTTGAGACTTCCGGTGGGACTGCGACATTGCCGGACGCTTCTTTTTGAAGCGCCAGCCCAGGGCTTCATAGAACTGCAAGAACAGCGACTATCGGCTGTCTTGCGGTTTGAAAACTTTCCCCCTGGTATGAGGGGGGAAAGTGAGTAGACGGGTGGGGTAGAGCTCCCTGAGAGTGCCAGATTTTACCCATAATCTGGCGCTCGAAGATGAGAGCTTCCCGTTAAGCCTTTCAGTACTCCGGACCCTGGATGCCTCTGCTTTGCAGAGCTAGATGTCGTTACCATCCCAGCAACCAACTTTAAACAGATATTCTTTGAATCAAGCTGGCGGAGCACAAGCAGTATGAATGAAACAGCAAGTATTTTTTTTTCTTTTAACTCCAAAGATTTACTTTCTTTAAAAGATTCTTCCTAAACTGAAAGTGAAAGCAAGATGGCGTTTGAGTTTTAACGGGGCGTGAAGAAGTGAAAGCTAAAAGTAATTATTGACAAGCCCCTGTTTGAAACGTAAAACTCCTTTTTGAAAAGTGGATGAAACAAGAAAGGATTTAATAATAATAATTGAAGCAGCAATACAAATTACAAATTGTAAAGGGTCCTCTTTTTTCTTCTTCTTGAAACTCCTTTTTTTCCCTTCCTTTTTTTCCCCCTGTCCTTCTGGAAGGGAAGGAAGAAGTGGGGCAAGATGGCTGGTCTTTTTGAAAGCAAAGAAAGCAAAGGAGGGTTAATTAACCCTCAATGGTCTGATTTTGAGGAAGCTTTGAGTTCAATTACCTCTGCTTTATTGAAAAGAATTGATACTATATTTCAAGCTTCTCAAGCTGGAAACAATGAAATACATGGAAATACTGAGTTGCAATCTAGCAGTGGGGGATTGAATGAAGAGTTGGGAGATGCAAAAAAACAACAACAGATCATAGCAGTTTTTACTGAGGAGAGAAAGATGAATGCTGTGCAGAATAAGCAAGAAATTTTGGAAGCTGATGAAATTTTGGTTCCACGAATTTTTTTTATAAAACTCAATCTGCATTTAAAGAGTTGTTTCCAGAAGAAGCTACATTTCTGCAAAAATTTTATAATATGCAATCCCAAAAACCGCAAAATTTTACTGGAGTTAAAAAAGGCAGAGGGATCAAAGTTAAGAAGAAAGTTCGTAAAAAGGAAAAGAAGAAAGACTGGAGAAATGGAAAATAACCCTGCTTGATGAGATGATGGTCCTTAAAAAGTATTGTTTAATTGTTTAAAGTTTTTGAATTTTTTGGAAAAAGAAAAAAAAAACAGACAGCAGTTTAATGCCAGCTAACTAAGCGATGAGCGACGATGAGGAGGCAACCTACAGCTGTATTGGAATATTTGAGAAGAATAAACAGATCACAGCAATGCTGGTGTGTTGGGCTGTGAAATATGCCCTGACTTGAATGATTTGGATTATTTTATTAAGGACTGTAACAAATTTGGACTTAATTGCAATTGCAGAAGTTTTATTGAATATAGTAAATTGAAGTCTCCTGCTTGATGGTAATGAATATAAGGCAAAAGGACTATGGACCTAGGGCAATTGCAGTTGATCTGGTGGTTTCCCTAATACGTCTGATGAATTTATTAATCTAATTTTTGACTGGATTTGATGGATACCATTTCAAATATAATTTCAAAGTCACTCGGGGGGCTTTTTTTTTATATAAAGAAGCAATTTTTATTTAGGTGGGTAGACGCAAATGAAGATATCTTATATGCTGTTGGAAGATGTGAAGACAAGAAGATTAGCAATTGGTTCAATCTAGTATGAAGAATTTAAATGATTGATAAAGTTCTTAAATGATGTTCTTAGTTGATTTGTTAATATGTATTGATAAATTAATAAGAGGTTTGATTATTAATTAAAAATTATTATTATTATTATTTCTTATTAAGTGTTTTAATTATAATTGGACCTTGATGGTTTAAAAGTGGAGGACGGAAGACTTTATATAATACTTTTTTTTAATCTGGGGTTTTTTGAATGAGGGTTTTCTTTTGTTGTTGTTGTTGTTGTTGTTTTGTTTTAAATGAAAGAAGTTATAAAATATTTTGTTAAATTGTATAGACCTAATAATTTGTTAAGTAATAATTAGCTAAATTGAGTAATGATAGGTTTGATTAGGTAATACTTAATTGTTTTATTAATTGCTGTAATTATAAATGGATATTAATTTTGTTGAATTAGATGGAATAAGGAGAAAGAAGACTTGCTTTCCTTTTATCTATTTGTTTAATGATCATGATTATAATAAGTGTGAAATGGAGTTTAACTTAGAGAATTTGAGCTGTATTTTATCTTGTATTTGCTCTGGGAAGTCGGGGGGGTGGTTGGGGAGGGGGGAGAAAATGTATGTAAAACTTTTAAAACTTTTTCAATAAAAAAAAAAATTCAGACAGTTGGCAACTGATCTACATGGTTGCAGTGTCCTGGGATCATAGGATCACCTTTTGCGATCTTCTGACAAGTGAAGTCAATGGGTAAGCCAGATTCACTTAACAACCATGTAACTATCTTAACAACTGCCATGATTCCTTTAACAACTGTGGCAAGAAAGGTTGTAAAATGGGGCAAAACTCACTTAACAAACGTATTGCTCAGCAACAGAAATGTTGGGCTCAATTGTGGTTGTAAATTGTGGACTACCTGTATTAATATTGTACTACTGTAAATCATCCATAATTTCTAAGAAGGTTGTACAATAATCTTTGCCGATGGGAATAAAAAACTGGCTTTGTTGATCTGAAAAAAGCTAAGTAGGATTTGACCTGATTAGCATTGGGATGGGAGACCATAATAAATCTCAGCATTAGAGACTAAACTTGGTGATTCCTGGGCAGGTATGGTTCTGGAAAATGTTTTTTTTTTTAAGAATTCTGGAATCTGTGATATAGTCAGATTGATTGTATTGGGATATAAAATCCTAAACAGCTCTTCAAAGAAGTAAAATGTGATAGAACAGATTAAATAGAGTTCTTTTGAATGTAACAGTTCTATTTTCTAGTCAGAGGCTAACTTTACTATAACTGTCTTCCAACCACACTAATTAGAGATAATTGCAAATAGAACTTACCAGAGAATGTTGCTGCGATTTTCTTCCATTTTTTCCAATTTCTCTGCACATCATTTTTCCCTTCGGTGATATTCTGAGCTTTCTCTGGCAAAGAGAGTACTACCCACCACCTTTGTACTAAAGTTAATCTTTGGATTCCAGTTATTATGAAGATCAAGCACAAAGTCCAGATGCCAAGAAGCTGACAAAATGACACTGCCTCTGCTGTCTGCTATCCCACTTCATGGAGTGAAGTCCAATTATGAGCTAAGCTTCTCATTTTGGACTGACGGTAATACAGGTCCCCATCAGGTACTTTCCAGACATATCATGCTTCAAACTCTAAAGCTGTTTCATGTTGGCTCTGAGTTATGAAGGATTTACTGCCAATATGAGATTGACCAAGACTGGATCAATCTACAAGAACAATTTAACAAGATGTTACTCTTCTCTGAGGTCAATGGTAATCTGACAAGATTTTGGAGATCTTGCAAGCCTTTTTTTTTAAATAGTAACTTGTGCGCCAAATCTGCTGGCATTTCAAGCAAAAATTTTGCCGAAGAGAATCCTAGTCTTCAATTTGAATATTCCAAACTATTTGCTGGAGACAAATAATGCCAGATGTTGTCTCTAGGTGATAGGAAAATATTGAATGTATGTATATTTCCTTTGGTTTTTGAATTAAAAGATTGATAAATTGACTCCCCCCCGCAAAAGATACTGTTGTTATTTTTAAAGTGTTTTACAACTTAGTGCTTCATTTTTTAAAAACACTCCTAAATTATGGTTCACGTGATCATCATTTCTGCACTTCACAACAGGCTTCCGAGAAGTCAGCGTAAAATTGCAAGCCCTGGTCATATGTCTCGCTTAACAAACTGCAATGACTCGCTTAGAGATGGAATTGGAAATGACTTCGTAAGTCCAATATGGTCATGTGATTTATTTTTTTTGCTTAGTGACTATAGCACTTAGTGATGGAGTTGTCATCTCAATTGTGGTCAGTAAATGAGGACTACCTATATTCTGTGACATCCTACAGTGTTTGCATTATGTTGTTTCAGTTACAATGTAATTTTTGCAAGCGATCTTTGCATGAGATACTGTTAAATTATGATGCTCTCAAAGATATCTACATTCCTTAGAAGATAAAATGTTCAGATTTACGAGACTGTCATTTCCTTATGAATCCAAAGGTCATGCTGCTTGTGTTTGTCATAGGGTGATACACTTCACAACACTTAAATACATTTTAATTATTTTATTTTATTTAGTGTGGATTGCATTCCCCACTTTCCTTTGCTTTATTAAGTCACATATCTGGGATTGAAGAAAATTGAATTCCCCCGTATTAGAAGAGAATATGTTGCTTACCATGGAATTCCTGCAGAGAAACACAGGAGACAAACTAGCTATTGTGTACAATTTGTAGGAGTGCAACCAAGGATTTGTAGGACACCTTCCTGAGGACTAATGATCATGGGCAGGTAGGAAACATAACATCACTATACAGTACTAGTGTAGTTTGTCTCCTCTGTGGAATGGCCTCACGACATATGTGATGTCATCTTGTTCAAACACTGATGGAATGATCAGTATATTTGGGCTCATGAGCGAGTAGCACAGGAGCAACATTCTTTCCCCCCCTTCCATTATAGTTCTTGTTGGCAATTATTAAAAACAAATGATTTTTGTCTTAGGGAATCAATCATCATAGCAACAACATGATTTGAAGGGTAACTAGACAAAACTTTATTAAACTCTAACAAGAACTGTTAAATTATGGCTTAATTGTGAATTAAAATGTTAGCTGTAGATGATCAGGCTGAGCCCAAGGGAGGAGTCAAATGTGTTATAAGTCACAAATCTCTGCACACTCACAAGAGATCCAAGTCTAGCCCATCTTGAATGCCTTCTTAATTTCCACTTTTTTGTAGAGAGCTTAAGGTTGCAATAATCTTATGCTCATTTGAACTGCCTAAATCTTCTGATTTCCCCGGCACCTGACATTAGCTATTTTATTACTAGGACTTATAGGCCTCTTTATTCATATATACATGACTAGAGTTCCACTTTATCTTGCTCTGGCTCTTTATTTCCAAAACCATAAAGCTACCACTGAGTACATATTCTTTATTCATAATAGGAGAAAAAAAATTCCCAAAGATGATTGTAACATACCAAAACCCAAGAATTTAAATAAGCCTTCACAAGATCTGAGTATATAATGAAAACATGTAAACCATGCAAAGCTTATGGGGAAAATTGCCTATGTATTAAAAACTAAGTACTATTCATACCTGCAAATATAACCTTAGAGCTACTTATTGTTAGACACTTGCCTTCAACATGGTCAGATGCTCTGAAATTGTAAGAAACTTTGAAGTTGATTTATCGATTGTGTATCAAGTTACTGTCAACTCTTTTGATCACATAGATTTTCTCCAGGACACTTTATCCCCATCTGGTCCTTCTGTCTGCCAAGGGGAGCCATGCCTGTTGTAACTGAGTCCATCCATCTTGCCATTGGTTGATGTCTTCTTTTCTTTCCTTTTATCTTACCCAAAATTATATTCTTTTCCAGCATTTTTGTTTTTACTGAGTATTTATAAAATATTGTCATTGCCATTCCTTTAATTAATTTATTTGTGAAATTTCTATGCCTCCCATTTCATTGATAGAGTGATTCTGAGTGGCTTAAAATATAATAAAAAGGTTTTTAAAAGTACCAGAAAACAATTAAAATTAGAAAAATGGAATAGAAAAGCTAAAAATCAAGACAATGGTGGATAGTGGAGAAGTCTATTAGGAAGAACATTGCCTCCCTCTAGTGGTTATTTCCCATATACACGTGAGATTTATTATTTTCACCCAACAAATTGCTTTGCATGAAGCAAGTGATAATTTTACTTTCCATTATTATAAACCAATGTAAAATTATGTTGATCCTGAGCTTTTTGAGACCTTGTAAACTGTAACAGAATATATTCTGTTATTAAATGAAATTACATGTACTCCTCCATTCATCCCACCCAGAGGTTTCTCATCTCTTCTTCTGTTGTTGCATCAGAAATATGACACAGTAATCAGATATAAAGTTTATTCTGTGACCACCTTAACTTATTTTACACTGTGAGTGAAAATAATAGTGTTGTCACTTTAACAAGGATTTAATTATTAGTAGTAGCTAGCATACAAACACATTTAAGAACTTTTTATATGCTTGGTTTATGATCATAATAAATATTTCATTTGAAGAACTTTTTATATTTGAAAACCAAATAATAGATTTTATTCCACTGAGAGAAATCTTACATGTGTTCAGTGGAGTTCACTCCAAGGTACATATATAAATGATTTGTATTTTAATAAGAAGAACCAAACAAGCTATAATAATTAAGTCATCCATATATCTTGAATCTTATCTCTAACCAACTTGTCAGTTGAAAGTCTAACAATCCTCCTCTTTTTAAACCCCCTTCAAGTGATTACTGGGGATCAGATTATTCCACCAGTAAATCACACAGCAGATCATATGCTTCACAGGAGAAGCTCACTGTAGGATATAATAAGCATTTATTCCGATTTCATTCAATTCTCTACACAGAGAAACCCATGAGACAAAACTTTTTGCCACCATAGACTAATATAGTCCTCATCCTACAACATACATTTTTAAATATCTAGTTACATTCCAGAGATAAGGGGCACTAAGTCTTTTCACTTTTTTAAAAAATAAAACTTTGGTCATTTTATTGAGACAGACATAACAAAATTATTGCAAAGTGGTAATCCATAAAAATATGCACTTGTATCTCTTTAATGTAATAGAATTAACAAAATATTACAAAAATGCTTATTAAAATTAAATCTAATTAATATTCCTAATAAAATTAATGAAATGTCTTAAACTGTCAGTTTTACTTTACATGTAAAACATAAAACAGTAACATTCATTTCATTATAAAAATAAATCCACTTGTACATTTTTCATGCTTAGTTATAATTTAGAGTGCCTTGCAAAGTACCTTAAGATGCTTTTCCACTGAATTTTTAAACCACTTTTTAAAAAATTAAATAAAGAAGAAAAGGAAAAAAATAAATAGATTCTACAGAAGTAAAGTGTCTACGGAGATTCTCAGTCCTTCCGGTCCTGGTTGTCTCAAAGGTGATTTTTCAAAAGGCAACTGGACTGTTTTTCCCTGAAGATGTTTCACTTCTCTTCCAAGAAGCTTCTTCACTTCTGAAGTTCAGTTTGGAACTGAAAAAGCTACTTGGATGACAAGTGAAATGTCTTTAAAGAAAAATAAAGTCCAGTTGCCTTTTGAAAAAGCACCTTTGGTACAGAAGCGAAGGTTGAGGGATTTTGAGGCATTGCAGAGGGAGTGCCAATTATTACACTTCCAACAATGACAGTATCAAGCAACTGCCACAAATGAGGTAATCTGTGTCAGAAGCCATGTACCTGTACAGAAATTGCATCCTTTGCCAGATACCGAAAGGCAGATAGTTTCGTTTGCTTCCAGTTCCCCTGTGGGCGGTGGCATCCAAGGTAGAAAAAAACGAGTTGAGTGGCATGGTTTAATTAAACACACACATACACACCAACTCAGTCAGAACTGAAGAAGCTTCTTGGATGAGAAGCAAAACATCTTCAAGGAAAAATAAAATCCAGTTGCCTTTTGAAAAAACACCTTTGGGAGAACCATAACCTGGATGACTGAGAATCTCCATAGACATTTACTCCCAGGAATGTGCAAATGGTTTTCCCTCCTTTAGAAAACCCTATAGTTCCTTAATTCGGGATAGTCGGGGCAACTGGATGGAACTGAGCAAAGGCTGCTCATTTCTACTTCAGCACAAAAGTAGACATAGAACACAGAATCATAAGAACTTGGAAGGGACCTCAGAAGTCTTTCATCTCCCCTGCTCAAGGCAGGAGACTTTATACCATCCCAGACACCATATCTCACCTCAATATGTTCACCACACTAAAAGATAGGTGGAGGCATTCTAACTCTGAATGATCAGAACCATCTAAGTCTCACCCCACATAAAAATCCACTGAGAAAGGATGGGATGGGATGGGATAGGATAGAATTAGAAGAATAGAATAGAATAGAATAGAATAGAATGGAATGGAATGGAATGGAATGGAATGGAATGGAATGGAATGGAATTAGAAGAATAGGAATAGGAATAGAATAGAATAAGAAGAATAGGAATAGGAATAGGAATAGGAAGAGAAGAGAAGAGAATTAGAAAAATAAGGAATAGGAATAGAAAGAATAGAATGAGCTGGAAGGGACCTTGGAGGTCTTCTAGTCCAGCCCCATGCACAGCTCGTGTGGAGATGCGGATCAAGCCATTTCAATTCTCCTGTAGATTTCCAGTTTCCAGTATTAAAAAGTTTACCAGAGGGAACGCGGCCGCCCAAAGTTGCTTAGCTGGGAAGGTTTGCAAAGCCGGGGGGGGGGGGGGTTCCCTTTTCAAGGTCAAGTTGACCCCTCCGCCTTTCCCCCCACCCCCCTTTTCAGTGAATTTCGCCCTTTCCTGCGGGATTGGGCTAAATCAAGACTTCGGACGGCTAACCCTCGGCTTGCGGAGGTTAACCGCGGCGCAAAGCTGCTTTCCTCGCGGCGCTGCTGAGCAAAATCGGTGGCTTAAAAGAGGGAAAAGGGGCCGGGAGCCTGTCCCTCCGTCGGTAACACCTCAGCAAAAAAAAACAAAGCCCGACCGCTTGCACTCGGCTTCTGGGTTGCATAAACTCCAGGGAAAAAAGGAGGAGGAGTAGTGAGGAGGAGGAGGATCTGGTGGGCCGGACCGGCCCGCCTCCTTTGTCTGACAGTCCGGTCATGGCGCGGATTCTAATCGTAGGAGCCGGGCCGACAGGTAGCCTGTGCGCTGCCCTTTTGCGCGCCGAGTTTCCCCAGCGCCTCCTGCGCGTCGTGGTTTGGGATAAGGCGCAGGGCGCAGGTGAGTTGGGCGCAGACCCTACTGCTGTGAGGAAAAGGCAAGGCGGCCAATCGTGGGGATCCGGGAAGGTTAGCTGCAAAACCCCGCTAACTCTGAGGGAAATTAAAACAGCCAGGCTACCTCCTTTCCCTCCTCCGTCTTGCCAGCAATTCATCTGGCACAGAGTTGGATTGTCAGGTTCCTTTTCAGGATTGCTCTCAAAGGAAACGCGATCCTATACCTGGCTAAGAAAAAACTCCCTTTCGAGGAGTACACGCCTGACGCTCAATTTCAGGACACCCCTCCCCTTTTTTTTAACTGAAGCTCATTTCCCAGTCAGACAGCAAAAAACGAGTTTTCCCGCCCAAAACACCCGAGGTAAAGCCCCCCGCCCCGAGACTCGGGTGGGATTCCAATAGGGATCGCCTGTTGCTAAGGGGTTTTTCATAGCAAGAAGGTAAACTCTCGAGATGCTAACAGCCGTAATTCGGTGGGTGCACGTTATCGTCCTCTAACCCCGAAATAAGCATCCCTGCCAAGGCAAATCTCGGGGAGAGATTCAGACTTAAAGATTTGCAGCCGGCGTCATCGCCCCAAACCAGCTTGCTCGGGAGCCCTCGCGTGCAACCCGTGTTGCGCAGGGATTGGTGGGGTGCGGAGGAGGAGTGTGTGTGGGGTGTGGGGGGGGGTTGTTTCCCCTGTTACTAAGGCTCAGGTTTGCCCCTCCGGAGAAGCTGATTGGGCGGCTGGCGGCAGCGCGCGCGCGCTAAACGGCTTGCTTGTCTCCACGCACGTGACTTTCAAGGGGGAAGAATGTCGACGCGCCGTAGCCCTCGCGATCCGAAATGCACGGCCGATCTGGGTGCCCAATACATCACGCGGACGCCCGACTATGTGAAGGCGCATCAGAGGTGAGCGAAATTGGAGGGGAAAAACGGCAGCTCTTTGGCTTGGAAAGAAAAAGAAGGGTGAGGAGGGGAAAGTCGATGCTGTTGTAGCAACAGGTGGGTAGTTCGTACTTGGAGTCAGGGGCTGGAATGATGCGCAAATGGTATTAGGCAAAATGGAAGTCAGCCCTGAGCTGACCTGGACAAGGATGACCAGGGTTGAGCTGTGGATAGGGGACCACTAGGTAATCCCAGGAATGAAGCCCAGGCTGAAAAATAGAGGGGGAAAGCAAACTAAAGCAACAGGGATGACAGATTCATAATTTTTGCAATGGACTTGTCCATAGAGGCAGTTGGACTTGGGTTTAATTTGAGAGCTGGTGGTACATAATCACTCTGTTATCCCAAAGGAGGCAACTGGACTGTCTTGTTTTTTTCTTTGAAGATGTTTCGCTTCTCCTCCAAGAAGCTGCTTCGGTTCTGACAGGATAGTGTCTTTCCATCCTTCCATTCCCCACCATCCAGCCAGAGCTGAAGAAGCTTCTTGGATGAGAAGTGAAATGTCTTCAAAGAAAAAACAAAGTCCAGTTGCCTCCTGAAAAAGCACCTTTGGGGCAACCATGACCTGGATGACTGAGAATCTCTACAGACAATTAGTCTGTTAGTTGGCATTCAAATACTTTTTTTCTTCCATCAAATGTTCACGGTAAGAATGATAACTGTCTGTGCACAGACTTGGTTTCACTCACGGTTTTATGAGTGATGACGTGAAAATGTCTTGCAATTCAATTGGTTCGCTTTGGGTTTTGTCACAAATTGTTGTGGCCCATTGTTGTGTGCAGCTAGTAGCTGATTCAGACAGCGAGGAGGCTGGTGTGGTGCTGCACCAGCAGTCTGTGCAGTTGGCACTCGAGTCAGACAATGAGGAGGCTGGGGAAGATGTGGTGCCAGAGGCGGAGATTCAGCCAGGGCCTTCAGAACCTCCAGAAGCTCCCATAAGTGAAGAGGAAGAAGAGGAGGAGCCTCTTCTTGATGCACGGGCACGCAGAACTGCCAAAAGGCAGGAGTGGCTCCTCAGGAGGAGGTTTCCTCGAGAGTAAGGCTTGAGGCTTATTGGCCACTCCCTTAGCTATTTAAGGAGGAATGCCGACTGAGGCAATTTGCAGGGAACAACTTTGTTCACTCTCCTTCGTCTTGATCTTAGTTGTCTGCAAATTGCTTCTGGGTTTTCAAAGAATTCTATTTATTCTTTGGATTCTTGTAGGCTGTCAAGAAAGTTAATTAACAGCCTTTGTTTGAAAAAGACTGATTTAATTTAGTAAACTAAGGTTTGTACAGACTTTGTGTGTGCTGCGTTCTTTGGGGTCCATAGCTGGGGCAGAACACAAATTCATTTTGATGTAGAAATGTATCTTATAAAGTGCTTGGAGGCAGAAGTTGTTGGTTTCATTTGGATAGAGGCTGTCAAACCTCATATTTAATAGGAGGAAGAAGGTGTGTTGAATTATGTTCGCTGCCTTGAGTTACAGTTGTGCTCATAAGTTTACATACCCTGGCAGAATTTATGATTTCCTGGCCATTTTTCAGAGAATATGAATGATAACACGAAAACCTTTCTTTCACTCATGGCTAGTGTTTGGCTGAAGCCATTTATTATTAATCAACTGTATTTACTCTTTTTCAATCATAATGACAACAGAAACTACCCAAATGACCCTGATCAAAAGTTTACATACCCTAGTGATTGTGGCCTGATAACATGCACAGGTTGACACAAAGAGGTGTGAATGGCTATTAAAGGTAACCATCCTCACCTGTGATCTGTTTGCATGTAATTAGTGTGTGTGTGTGTATAAAAAGCTAATGAGTTTCTGGCCTCCTGACAGACCCTTGCATCCTTCATCCAGTGCTGCACTGAATTCTGGATTCTGAATTCAGAATTCTGGATTCTGAGTCATGGGGAAAGCAAAAGAATTGTCAAAGGTTCTGCTGGAAAAGGTAGTTGAACTGTATAAAACAGGAAAGGGATATAAAAAGATATCCAAGGAATTGAGAATGCCAATCAGCAGTGTTCAAACTCTAATCAAGAAGTGGAAAATGAGGGGTTCTGTTGAAACCAAACCACAATCAGGTAGACCAACTAAACTTTAAGCCACAACTGCCAGGAAAATTGTTTGTGATTCAAAGAAAAACTCACAAATAACTTCAGGTGAAATACAGGACTCTCTGAAAACATGTGGTGTGGCTGTTGCAAGATGCACAATAAGGAGGCACTTGAAGAAAGATGGGCTGCATGGTCGAGTCTCCAGAAGAAAGCCATTACTACACAAATGCCACAAAGTATCCTGCTTACAATACACCAACCAGCACAGAGACAAGCCTCAAACCTTCTGGCACAAAGTCATTTGGAGTGATGAGACCAAAATTGAGCTTTTCGGACACAACCATAAACGCTACATTTGGAGAGGAGTAAACAAGGCCTATGATGAAAAGTACACCATTCCTACTGTGAAACACAGAGGTGGATCACTGATGTTTTGGGGATGTGTGAGCTACAAAGGCACAGGAAATTTGGTCAGAATTGATGGCACGATGAATGCAGTATGTTATCAAAAGATACCGGAGGACAATTTGCATTCATCACCCCAGAAGCTGCGCATGGGACATTCTTGGACATTCCAACATGGCAATGATCCTAAACACAAGGCCAAGTCGACCTGTCATTGGCTACAGCAGAATAAAGTGAAGGTTCTAGAGTGGCCATCTCAGTCTCCTGACCTCAATATCATTGAGTCACTCTGAGGAGATCTCAAATGTGCAGTTCATGCAAGACAGCCCAAGAATTTATAGGACCTGGAGGCTTTTTGCCAGGAAGAATGGGCAGCTTTACCATCTGAGAAGATAAAGAGCCTCATCCACACATATCACAAAAGACTTCAAGCTGTCATTGATGTTAAAGGGGGCAATACACCGTATTAAGAACTGGGGTATGTAAACTTGTGATCAGAGTCATTTGGGTAGTTTCTGTTGTCATGATTGAAAAAGAGTAAACACAGTTGATTGATAATAAATGGCTTCAGCCAAACACTAACCATGAGTGAAAGAAAAGTTTTCGTGTTATCATTCATATTCTCTGAAAAAATGGCCAAGAAATCATAAATTCTGCCAGCGTATGCAAACCTATGAGCACAACTGTATTTGTATAAATAATAAATAAATAATAAAGGCGGGATAAAAATTAATAAATAAAATTTTACTTCCAATAAAGAGCAGTGTTTGGTTTGCAACATGACCTATTAAGTACAGGTAGTACTCTCTGCCATGTGTTCATCATTACAGTACAGTCAGTTATTATGTATTGTCATGTGCCTGATCAGTTTTTCTCCCATACCCTCTGAAACTTTGCTTGAATCTCTTCCTGAGCTACTTTGTTTTTCCATAGCACAGGGGATCCCTTAAAAGTGTAAAAGAAAGGTAGCCAATTGATTACAATCTGACTGTGCAGCTGTTGCCTGAAACTGATCAGTCCCTAATCAGTTTCACACTAAAGACTCCTGTTTGCCTCTTAAGCAGCTAACCAAAAGGCTAGACAAACAGCTGGCACTAACACATTTCTTTCAATATATTTCTCTCCAATGAATGTGAATGCAAGTATCAATTTTCTTCTCGCTAATTATCTTAGCACCCAGAGTGAGCATTGCAAAGGGTGGGGGAATGGGGAAAAAGACAGGTTTTGCCTTTTTACTGAACTTTCTTCTGAGACAAGATAGAACATAGAATAATAGAGTTGGAGGTCTTCTAGTCAAACTCCCTGCTCAAGCAGGAGACCCCATATAATTCTGGTCAAATATCTGTCCAGCCTGTTCTTGAAAACCACCAGTGATTGAGCACCAACAACTTCCAGAGTGAAGTTCCACTGATTAATTGTTCTCATTGTCAGGAACTTTCTCAAATTTAGATTGAATTTCTCTTTAATGATCCTCCATCTGTTACTTCTTGTTGTGCTCTCAGGTGCTTTGGAGAATAGGTCAATCCTCTCTTCTTGGTGACAACCCTCAAGTACTGTAAGACTGCTATCATATCACCCCTAGTCCTTCTTTTCATTAGACTAGACATACCTAGTTCCCTCAATCGTTCATCATATGACTTAGCCTCCACACCTCATATCATCTTTGCTGCTTTTCTCGGCAGTCTTCCATTTAAAAACCTTCCCTGCCATTTGGGCTTACCCAGCAGTTTGTGGTCATAGCCTTCTGATGAAGCAAAGGAAAGCTGAAATAAAACTGTATGGCCAGTGACCATCCAATGATTTTTCATTTAGCAACTGTTTTGCTTGGCAACTGAGTTGTCGGTCCCAATTTTGGTTGCTAAATAAGGACTGCCCATAGTTTCAACTTTAGTTGCGCTTCCATGTGAAGACTCAGTAATGTTGGAATAGACACTTTGACATTAGTAGGAATTTATAATTGAGTCTTATTTATGTGTAGGTCTGAAATCAGCCCAGTGTCTCCCTCCAGACTATGAAAACAACTCATCTGCTGATTTTTGATCAATCTGTAGCACTGTAAAAAGCACAATGGTAGAGCAGCATATCTTTTCTTTCTGATGAACTGGTAATCCTAAACACATTTAACATCCATAAATATGGTGGGTTCAGATAGTGCACATTTAGCTTGGATTTAGTCCATTATGTGAATCAATCCAGAAATAGTTTATTCAACAAACCATAATTACACTGTGGCCGAGCACACAATATGTGGGCCATGTCCCTAATCATTGGCAAGATGGAACATGGGAATCTTTGTGCAAATCCTCACTAATCCCAGTTACATTTTTCAGTGTAAATTTGAATAATCACTAAATGAATGGTTGCAAGTTGAGGACTACCCATAGTGCCTATTTTAGATTTCCCATAAAATGTAGTTACTTCAGGCATTATGGAAAATTGAAAGTGGTGGTTTATAAACTTTAATTGGTTGTCCATAGCAACTTACTAAGGCAAGAGTTGGTGAGGCTGTTCTGTGTTGAAGAGTTTGGAGTCCTTACAGGAGGGGTGTCAAACTCGATTTCATTGTGGGCTGCATCAGGGTTGTGTTTGACCTTGGGGGACCAGGGTGGGCGTGGCCAGCTTGATGTCACTCATATCGGTGGGCACCTGTGGTTGCCTGAGTGCTCTGCCAGCAAAAATGGGCTCCTGAGCTCTGTTTTCATCTGTGATGGCCTCCTGCAACCCTCTGCCAGCGAAAATGGAGCTCGGGAGGGACGCTCATTTTTACTGGCAGAGGCACCACAGGCCGGTCCTTTGCTGTTTCCAAGGTAGCCCTGTGAGCCAGATCTAAGCACCCTATGGGCCAGATCTGGCCCCCGGGCCTTTAGTTTGACACCCCAGTCTTACAGCTTCTCAAACTTATTAAATGTTGCTTACCTCCAGTAGGGGTGGGTTCTAAAAATTTTTTACTACCAGTTCTGTGGGCATGGCTTATTTTGTGGGCATGGTTTGATGGTCATGTGACAATTCTTTAGGATTTAGCAGAGGTACTGGTCTACCAGGCTTTTAACTGCTTGCAGAGCTGTACCGGTCTACCCATTTGTTCTTGGAGCGTTCCGGCCTACCCATTTGTTTTTGGAGGCACCAGTCTACCCATTCATTTTTCGAACGCACTGGTCTAGTACCACACTGCCTTTTAACACTGATCAGCTGTAGGGCGGCCCTTTGAGGCCCCGAGGCAAGAGTTTAAACAATTTTTTTCCTTCTAGCTGATCAGCTGGGATTTGGGAGGCAGCGAATAGATTGGGGACAGGGCCAAATAAAAGATAAGAATAACATGGGGCAGCTCCCGAACAAAGAGAACTGGTTCAGTGACATCATATCGTCACTGCTACCGGCTCGGCTGAACCGGGCCGAACCGGGAGGAACCCACCACTGACCTCCAGGTTGAATTGCTAGACCATAGTTTGCCAAATAAGCCACAGTTTCCTGGATTCACACATTACTCTAAACGTAATCCATTAATTTAAAACAAAACCAATTAAAATTATTCTAGAGCTTCCAGAACTTATTTTCTTTAGTATTCTAAACCAGGAATCTCCTAACTTGGCGACTTTAAGTCATGTGGACTTCAACTCCCAGAATTCCTTAGCCAGTCAAGCTGATTACGAAATCCTGGGAGTGGAAGTCCACAAATCTTAAAGTTGCCAAGTTTTGAGACCCATTTTTCTAAACTAATGTTTAAACTATTGCTTCTAGAAGCAATACTGAGGACAGGGGATAAAGGCCAAATTCTTTTCTACCATAGCTTTACTATAACCTCTATAACTCTTGAGCCAACACACTGAAGCATTGCTTTTAGAAAAGGCACTATATTGGGGTCTCCAGGCATAAAACTTCAATGGAAGGAGTAATGTTGCTTGCAAATTAAATTATTTCTGTAGATGAAAGCTAAAACAAGATACTAATTAGATAGTGTATTGAAAAACATGCTGCTGTGTGCATTTTTGGAACCAAATGTCAGCCTTTTTAGATTGAGGTCTTTGTAGTGTTATGAAAAAGGAAGAAATGAAATCCGCCTTTCATAATGAACCCTGGGTGCTGATCACTCTAAATAAGTATCTAGATGAAAATTCTGCATTATGTGATTTGAAATGGAGAATTTCTGTGTGCCAGGAGATACTTATCTATGCCCATGTAAGTGCAATTGCGTACTAAGGCTATACAAATATTTCAAAAGAGCATAATTTCAGAAGAGGATATAACAGAATAACAGAGTTGGAAGGGACCTTGGAGACCTTCTAGTCCAACCCCCTGCTCAGGCAGAAAATCCTATTCCCATGATGGCCAACCTATGAGACGTGGCATGCAGAGGCCACTCTGGGCACGGGCGCAGTCGCCCCAGCCCAGCTCCAATCATGTTTCTCCATCGCGTTTCACTCAATCAATTCCAACTTCTTGTGAAAGAAAAAGATCTCGCGAAGTTGGAATTGATTGAGTGAACTTTCACTCATGTGCTTCACAATGGGAGAGATGGGGTCACCACTTCCTGAAGCCCATCATGACGCGGAGCCACAGTGCGACCCTGCATTGGCTTGGCAAAAAAAAAAAAGCAGTTTCTTTATCTGCAGAGCTGCCTGTGTTGGGATACCCTGCCTCCCCACCAGCCAGCTGAGCTGGTGCTGGTGCTGGTGCACACTGCTCCTGGGCTTGTTGGCCTTCAGACATCATTCCCAGCACCAGTTCAGGGGTTCCTTCCCCCCCATGTGCCCGGGGGGGGGGGAGTGAGAGAGAGAAACAGAAAGGGGGGAGGGAGAAAGAGAGTGGGGGAAGAGAAATGATATTACAAAAGTTTTTCTTCTTTATTGTTGCTAAATGGAATATTTCAAAAGCAGGAATAAAATGAAGGGGCATAAAAGTGCATTTATCATATTTTTCTTAGAACAATTAGCTGAACTCTGTGTTGCTTATCGTTATTTTAGGTAGCAAAATCTTATTATTCAGGTTAAATTGCCGCGATAAGTGGGTTTTGGGTTGCAGTTTGGGCACTCGGTCTCTAAAGGTTTGCCATCACTGTCCTATACCATTTCAGACAAATGGTTGTCCAATCTCTTTTTAAAAACCTACAGTGTTGAAGCACCCACAACTTCTGGAAGCAAGTCATTCCACTGATTCATTGTTCTAACTGTCAGGAAATTTCTCTTTAGTTCTAGGTTGTTTCTCTCCTTGATTAATTATATTACATAATATATAATATTTTGTTCTGGTTGAAAGTAGTAAACAGTGATCACTGCAATTCATTCTAATTCACTATGTCTTTTACAGTTGCCCTACGGACTCTTGTGGACATTTTAGCTTCTGAGGTTTAAATAAATATCCTTCCTATTCTTTCAAGGTTTCCTTCCATCTGCAGAGTCTAGACTCTAATACATCAGATCTTAAAACTGGATGTAAGGTTAAAATATCTTACATAAAGGCTTGTTTTATTTGTGCAGAGAAGAACATTTCATCTTGGGTGTAATGATTATGGGTCACTCATAAAATTGTTCTTATAAAAAAGTCAATTTTTACTTTTGTAGCACAAAGGATCTGCTACTAAATTGCTGATCTAACACCTTTAGTGGTTCCAAGGCTGTAATTTCTGTAGATAGCTTATAAAATGGCACAGCATTTTGCTATCAATACCTCAAAAGGAGATAGGGCCACGATAAAAATGGAACATTACTTAATTTGAATTAAATATGGTCATTTAATATAGTTAGCCCTGAAATATGTAATAATTTCTTCTTTATTCACTTTATCACTTTATTTTTATATTCATCTGGATACCATTTGATATCTGAATCAACTTCAACAGATACAAGGATTTCATTCTGCCTCTCAGTATTGTAGTTGGGGCTAGGATCTTTTTTGCACTCTATGTCTCCCATCTTGTAGGATGTTGTCCAAACTGGTGTATGTAATTTAATTATAGGGCAAATTTCAAAAATAAGCCACAATTAAAGATAGTTAGAACAATGATCCAAAACAGAGGCCTCCAAACTTGGCAACTTTAAAACTCCCAGAATTCCCAGCCAGCATGAAATTGAAGTCCACCAGTCTTAAAGTTGCCAAGTTTGTGGACCCCTCATCTATAACTCTGAATTTCTATCCTAAAGAAATTTTAAAATAATTTAAAAGTCAACCAGCTAAACCAGTATAATATCTGTACAAGAGCAGTCAACAGATTAACTAGTTAACAGATTAACTCTCTTTTTAGCTTTTATGAAGATTTGTTGTCTCATGGAGTCCTGAAGCCATTGACTGTCCCAGTAAAAGGAATGGTGGTGAAGGAAGGAGTAGATAACTTTGTAACACCCCAAGGAAGTTCATCCATTGTTAAACATTACTTAAATAAAGCAGGTGAGCTTCAGGTGTATTGTTGATTTTTCTGTTTTTGAATAATAAAATTCATTGAAAATGCTTGGGGAGCGAGGGGGGCTTCCGCCAGGGCCAGTGTTAAAAAGTCAAAATGGAAGTTGTAACAGAGTAGTCAAAACCCCATCCCTTTTTAGGACATGTGGCACATGTGTAATACATATTAAAATAAAAAGGGAGGAATTTTGATCACAATTACAGCCTCCATCTTGGCATTTATGATTCCACCATAAACAGACACAGCCAATCTTGCAGATGCCCCTGTTTGGGTGTAGGTGATTAAAAAGTGAAACTTCACATTCATCCTCAAGTTTATATGAATGACGAAATATGTTAATACAATCAGTTTTTACAATGATCAGGTACAGGTAGTCCTTGACTGGCAACAGTTCATTTAGTGACCATTCAAAGTTACATTCAAAGTCAAAAAAGTGACTTATAATCATTATTCACACTTATGACTGTTGTAGCATCCCCATGGTCATGTGATTTATATTTGGATCAGGGGTGAAATCCAGCAGATTCTGACAGGTTCTGGAGAACAGGTAGTGGAAATTTTCAGTAGTTCGGAGAACCGGTAGCAGAAATTTTGAGTAGTCCAGAGAACTGGCAAATACCACCTCTGGCTAGCCCCAGAGTGGGGTGGAAATGGAGATTTTGCAATATCCTTCCCCTGGAATGGGGTGGGAATGGAGATTTTGCAGTATCCTTCCCCTGCCACGCTCACAGAACCAGTAGTGAAAAAAAAAATGGATTTCACCACTGATTTGGATGCTTGACAACTGACTCACATTTATGAGTCATGTGATCCCCTTTTGCAACCTGACAAGCAAAGTCAATGGGGAAACCAGATTCACTTAACAACTGTGAATCTAACTTAACAACTGCCATGATTCCCTTAACAACTGTGGCAAGAAAGATCGTAAAATGGGGCAAAACTCAGTTAACAAATTTCTCACTTAACAACATAAATTTTGGGCTCAATTGTGGTTGTAAGTTGAGGGCTACCTGTATTATTGTTTCAGCTCCCAGACTTTTGTCCTTTTTCTCCTACATCACTGATTTTATTCATTTAATTTTTTTATTTAGTTATTTAATTTAAATTTATTAGTCACCTAACTCCAAAAGGATTGTGGCATCTGTTAGCTTCTCTCTTTCTTTCTCAGCAGATGCAGATGTCTTCTACAATCACCATGTTACTCAGATCTGCCTCAAAGATGGAAAATGGGAAGTAGGCACCAGTACAGGCTCTTCTGACTGCTTTGATACAGTTATTCTCACAATGCCTGTCCCACAGATTCTTCAACTTCAAGGGGATATAGCAACCAGTAAGTCTCTATGCTTGCTGACAAAGACGTTGCCTTCATATAATCCTCAGAGATAGTTTGGGCGAGAGATGATTTCCTTTGAGCAGCATGGTCAAATGAAAATTTGAATTTGAGTCTTCTCCAGTCTAATCCAGACTCCTAAGCACAATATCACCTTGAGTGTCCATCAAAAAAGTCCCCCTTTTTATGATTCATTTAATGCGCAGGGTTTAATGCCCTTTAAAAAAATCACTTCTTCTGACCTGTATCTGACACATCAAAAATGTGAGAATATTTGTAGTCCAAAGGTGTGCCACTTGCATAACATAAAACTCTTAATTCACTCAAGTGGTAGGATCTGGAAGCTTGATGAGTGTTTAATTGTTTCACAATATTCTGAGGATGTTTTGTTTTACGATGAGCTAAGCCTTGCTTGTTTCAAACTGAAAGTTGAAAAACAAGAAAGATCCTTAGCAAATGAAATGTTGAAGCTTTTGTATATGGTTTGCTTTCTTCTACTGCCTGATTTGGGAGTTAGCTGATAGGATTTGCAGCTGAGAGATTTCAAAATATTGACTGCAGATTGTAATTTTGGACACTATGTGTGCTTACATTGAATACCCTTATACAGAAATACTCAATTTGAAGGAAATACTGCCGTTAGTGTTTTGTGGTCATTACTAGATGCCTAAAGGGTTCAGAAAAGGTCTTTTTTTCCTAACAAAAAGTGATTGGACATCATCCTTTGTCATACTTGAAAACAGCCGAATAATTTGAAGGATGACAGGGAACTATAGCTATCAAGACACAGATAGATTGAAGTGGGAGAGAGAGGCAATAAATACAGAACTTAAATTTTTGGTATCAATAAAAATATAAACTTATATCGCTGTTCTTTAGCATTTGTACTTTTGCTTTATAAGGAGGTTTACAGTCTATCCAGACATTGGGATAGGGTGAGATAGTGATTTGTTTTTTTTTAAATGTTGGCTGTTTTAGGATGCTTTGAATTGGGCTTGTTTATCTTTCCTGTTTCTTTATGTTCTTACTGCTGTTGCTGTGAGCTATCCAGACTTATAATACATAAGATTACTGGCCATGTAAGTCTCTTAAATAAATAAGTAATATTATTGTATATCATGATGTTGGTTAACCAGCTAGTTCATAGAGCTATTTGGTGTTTAGGGTAGATTCATCACAAGACATTGTTCATTACCTCCATTCTCTGCAGCTTAAATCCTGTAGATTTTTAAATCCAACTTTTAAATACTTGTTCTAGATAGGTAGATAGACACTTGTGATGTTACAATGCCTTAGAGGCAATAGCAGAGTGCTGTGTTTTGTATTTTGGCATCAGTGGCTTCCTTATTATTGACTTAATTTTAAATTTCATTGTAAATATTGGATGTGTGCTGTTTTCTCTTGTATATGTCTGCAATTGAAGATGTATTTGCTTAGTGAACAAATAAATAAGATAAGCTTGTAATACTGTTCATTAAGATGGATCCTCATATTTGGGGATATTTTTTCCTATTGCAGCAAGTTAACCCATTAAAACTAATCCAGCAGCAGGCACTTTTAGAATTTCAATATTATAATTTTTTTCTTGACATGTCCCTATAGAATTTTCACTTGTCAAAAATGCATGTGTTGAATTCTGATGTAAATCCTTTCTCAAAATACTCTGTTTCACGGTTCTTTGCATTGTGTTCCCCCTTATGAAAAGTGTTTGGCATTTGAAGGGTTAGCATTTTATAAACCTGGAAGCAGTTTTCATGTGACACTGGAAGCAATTTTACAACAGATGAGGCAATTTTGCACCTTAGTTGCAGTACTTGAATGAGACAGTGGATGGCAGTCTTCTAATAATCTTTCAAAGGGCTCAGTAAAATGTAAGCTTCCTTCAAGATGTGGTATATACACTAGCAATTAGATTTTTGATCTTTCAGTTAGGGATTTGCTGTATTTCAAAAACTTAAAAGAGGAAAGATAAACATTCTGCTGATGTTGAAAAGCTTCTTTAATTTTTAAGAAACTAGCTATTGGATTAGGACTATTCAAATACAAGTGCAATAAAAAATAAATCCTAACTTTTCATCATGTTTAGTGCATTTTGTGCTTTGTGAAATACTGTATATCCCTGAATGCTCCGCGTCTTTGATAACATCCAGGCGGGTGGTGCAGTTTTCCCAAATCGGGGTGAACCAGTAGAAACCCACCACTGGGGATGGAGTGTACATTGCCCTCTCTATGTAGGCTCCTAATGTTATATTCTCAGCCTTTCTAGCTGTCTTCATTGAATTTCACTTTGTTTAACATTTTCAGATCACGTCAAACCAGTACTTTGGTCATGGTGATTTAAATAAGCTATAATAACCTAGTCTATATATAACACTGAGTTTCAGTGGAAAAGTTCATAGTCACTTGTGAACAGGGAGGCTTGTAAATTCATCATCATTTTCATTATTCATTTGTGAATGGAACTCAAATTTCTAAAAAAAAACCCCAGTCAGCTATGTACCGTAATTATTTTTCCAGATCCTTGGTACCCCACCTCCACCTTGCTGGCATCTGAGTTGAAGTGGAGTTCTGTGCCCATTGCTGATCCAGCCACGGGCCCATCTATTTGGTCTGTCAAGAGTCACTCTCATCTCATCAATCCATAAAACCTTTGAAAAATCTGTCTTCACATATTTCTTGGCCTAGTCTTGCTGTTTCAATTTATGTGTCTTATTCAGTGATGGTGGGGTTTCAGCCTTCCTTGCTTTGGCCATGTCTCTGACTACTGAACACCTTGTACTTCTGGGCACTCCAGGTAGGTTGTATTTCTGAAATATGACAGCACTGGAGGATAATGAGTTCCTGGTAGCTTCACGTTTGAGTCTTCTCAAATCTTTGGCATCTTTTTTCCTCAACACATTTCTTACGACCCTGTTGACTATTTGCAACAAAATGTTTGATGGTTCTGTGATCACAGCCCAATATCTTAGCAATTTCAAGAATACAGCATCCCTCTGAAGTACTTTTTATAATTTTTGACTTTTTAGAGTCAGTTAAATCTCTTCTTTGGCCTGAGGAAAGGAAGCTGCCTAATAAATATGCACCCCTTGATATAGGGCTGTGATGGCGAACCTATGGCATGCGTGCCCAAAGTGGCACACAAAACCATGTAACTTGGCCTTGCCTGTTTGTCTTCCGGGTTTCTGGCGTGCATGCGTGTGCGACAATCAGCTGTCCTTCATGCACGCGGCAGTGCTGAAAACCAGTGTGCACATGCACACCGGTCAGCTGATTGTCGGGTGCGCATGCATGCCAGAACCCAGAGGTTCAGCTTTTGCAGAGCATGATCCCTTCGTGCACTCGGCAGTGCCGAAACCTGGCCCGCGTGTGTGCACCAGCCAGCTGATCGTCGGGCACACATGTGCACTAGAACCCAGAAGTTCAGCTTTTCCGGAGCGCGGCTCCAGTGAGCATGTGTGTGCGATGTTTCGGTGTGACGTTTTGGCACTCGATGCCAAAAAGGTTCACCATCACTGATATAGGGTGTTGATGTCCTTAGGCCACACCCTCCCTCATTATACAAATATGCATCACCTGATAGGCTTATATCCACTAAGCATTCAAGTGTATACAGCTCGGAGGTGGAAAATATGCATAAAAATGATGATATAGTCAAAATACTCACTTGCCTAATAATTATGCACACTGTGTAGATACTTAACCAAGAAAAATATTTGTACCTTTCAACAATCATCATAAAGAATTCTTTTTTAAAAATTTGGCAAACATATGGTACTTATCTCTTTTTGGAAGACTGCAGTGGGACTAGACAATTTGCAATGCTGGAGCAGAATTTGAGTTCTCTCATTGTACCTACCAGTATTTACTTGCTTTGTGTTAATGAACTATTAAACAGTGTGATCATTCTCATTTGTTCTCAAATGCCTCGTGGGACAATTCCCTGCAGCTTTGTTCCATACTGTAAGACAATGCAAATCGTTCCATAGCACAAACGTTGCTTGTAAGATCTTCAGTCAATTATCTTTCATTCTCGCTGAATGTGTGGTTTGAAATAAAGTAGAATAGTCAGACTGTCTTCTTATTGAGTGAAAGGGCATATGTTGAGATTGAATAACGGCAGAAATAATCAAGAAATTCTGTTTTATCGTGGATTATTACATTTATCAGAATCCCTCATGCAATAATGTTTTATGATGGATTCAGTAAAAATAACACCTATATAGAAACCCTTCTTGAACCATTTGTGTACTGACACTCCTTTATACAGATAGTCCTCAGTTTAAGACCAGAAATTGAGCCCAGAATTTATGTTGCTAAGTGAGACAATTGTTCAGTGAATTTTGCCCCATTTTACAACCTTTCTTACCACAGTTGTTAAGTGAATCATTGCATCTTCTAAGCTAGTAATACAGTTGTTGTTAAGTGAATCTGGTTTTTCCATTGACTTTTCTTGTTAGAAGGTCATAAAAGGTGATCACATCATCCCAGGACACTGCAACTGTTGTAAATATGAATCAGTTGCCAAGCATCCAAATTTTGATCACATGACCATGGGGATGGCTGCAACGTTTGTAAGTGTAAAAAATTGGCCGTGACTCTTTTTTCAATGATGATGTAACTTCGAACAAACACTAAATGAACTGTTGTAAGTCGAGGACTACCTATACTTATATTACCTGGAAAAAAGCATATGTCCTATAAACAAGTGAAAACAAAGCTCTTCAAAAAAAATTAGTGCTATCTCAACTGCTAGTGTGCATTAATACCATTTATTTCATTTGAGCAGGTATGCTTTGCCTGATGGCTATGGATTATGTAGAGGGTTTCTAATTCTTCTTATATTCTCATCAAGAGTTGGTAGAGGCACAAAGATCACTGAAATCTATATGAAACAGAAGTGCAGAAAGGTGATCTAGAATTTACCATCTGTTTTGTGTGAAAATGATATTACAAACCAAGGGGGCGTAGTTAAGAGAAGTCCTGAAAGAACCATGACATATAAATGATCTGGTGAGGAGGAGGAGATTAGCTCTTAACTGTTACTCTGATATGTATCATATTTAGAATGATAGACTAAAAGATAAGGAGAGGTTATCTTAGATATGCCACCTAGCTTTATTAGCTCTGAGGTGGAGACTAAATACTGATTCCACTAGGAATTGGTAAGCTATAATGAATGAAAAATCAAGTTAAGCCAGAGGACTGCCAATTTTTCAGGGCCACAGAAAATACTATGGCCAGTCTCAGTTTCAAAATACCAATGTACCATCTAGTCCTTATTCCAAATAAAACATCGGACTTTCATTTTTGTTTTCTAGAACACCTCTGTAGTACATGTGGGAAACAAAAAGAATGTGTGAAGCTGGCATTTTGTCTTATAAAGTACAAATTTCCTTTTATTGGGTTTTTTTTTTTTAATTTAAAGGAGTATTCCAAAAATCAGCTATGACAAGTGCCAAGAGAAATGCCCCACAACGCTTTTTTGGTACTCATGGATGCTATGTTGGATCCAAAGGCTAGGCATATGGAAACCCAGTTTTAGAAGCCACAAAGGGCCCTGAATGCATTTCTGCGGAATGTGAACTGTTCACCCAGCCTGTCTCGCAATTTGAATGAATAGGGGTGCAGTAAATACTGACACGAATTCCTACAGGGAAGGAATGAGTAAAAGTATACAAGACTTAATAGTACTATTACATCTTCATAAAACTGGAGTCGTGCAGTCTGATGGCCTCTATTTCCACCCATAGCAGAGTCAAGCACAGTTGTATTCTGAGCTTCTTACTATTTGACTTATTACTTCAGTGACATTGTACAATCTTCACCAAAGGAGAATTATTTCTAGTTGACTCTGGATCACAAAAACAATTCTCATTTTCTTGTGTGCAGGTGATGCAATCGTTTTATCAGTTTCTCAGCTCTGCTTGCAACAATAATCACATGCTTGACCAGCATATTTTCAAATAGAAAAGCTGGAAATTAATTATTGTAAAACAAAGGTGGCAGTATTTTCCAATTGTTATGAATAGCAGCCCACATTACAATAAAAAGAACAGCCAAGATGAGTAGGTCAAGCTCTTCCAATATCTAGCCATCTTATTTTAGGTTATGAAAAGACCAAATCAGCAACTTCTCCATTCAGGAGAATCTGCAAGCTGCAAAGGTTATGTCTGTCCTAGTAGTGCATAAATTATTTAAAATGTAAATGCTAAGCCTCCTTGTTATTGATGCTTAGCTCTGCACTTATAAAGATAACATCCCCATTACAAGTAGTCCTTGACTTATGACCACAACTGGTATCAGAGTTCTAGTCATTAAGGGAGTCATTATGTGATCAGACCCGATTTTACAACCATTTTATTGTGATTATTAAGCAAACCATGGTCATTAAATGAATCACACAGTCATTAAGCAGTGACTACATATATATTTAATTTTTTTTCCTCTTGAGTCCCAGTACATGGTTCTGTCAAGTAGCATTTGTAAGTACAGAGTCCTTGCTGAGGCATGTAATTGACTATTGAATATTAACCATTGCATTGAATGTGCCATTATTTTCTCTATCTGATGCTCCACATGCATGTTCTCTCAAGATATTGCCCTTGATGGAATCATACATAGTCTCCGTATAGGAGGGAAACGGCAGTCACCTTGGGAATGACACTATGCAGCATGTGACTGAGTCTGCAAATTAGCATAGCTCCGCCCTCTTGGCCAGTGTTTCGACTCGGTCTATGCTGGCCAGACGTGTCTTCCCAGCTTAGCCGTTCCTTTCATTTTGCACCCGTAATTTTCTCGCTTCGGAAATGGCGGCCAGGCAGCACTCTACTTCTGCTCAATCGGGCAGTGCTGGCAACAAGCCTGGCTCAACCTCTAATACTGCCCCCTCGAAGGATGACCAGCGTCGCCACAAGGCCATCGAGAAAGCCTTTCGCAAGGCCCAGTCCCAGGCGGGCCAGGGCAGTTCTGCCCTTCCTGCAACTTCCTCCAGGGCTCGTTCTCCAGTTCCCTCCCAGACGGGCAGTTCTGTTCATGAGCTTTCCCCGGATGTTTTTGTTGTGGCTGAACCCGCACATCTGCCTGGTTCGGAGCCTCTGTTCCAGACGTTATCTTCTCCGGAAGCTCCTCGAGGTGCAGCTGTGCCTGAACCCCCGCCCGTAATCTCCGCTCCTCCAGTTCCAGAGGCCTTTGAGATGATGCTGGCCAGGGCCATCAAACAAAGTCTGGCGCAATGTTTGCAACAAGGCAATTTCATCTCTGATCCTCCCCTGTTGCAGCAAGCTCAGCAACAGGCTCAAGCAGAGGATGCCATTTCTGAGCAAGACCTCGCTAATTCCCTTGCTTCAGCTGATCGTGCTTCTCTCTCTGAGCTGTATGAGGTACCTGATTCAGCCCTCTCAGACGACAAGGGGCTGGTCCCTGACCAGACCCCTTTTATTGGCCTTTTTAAGCCACAGCTTTTTAGATCTTTATTACCCAAAGCCATTGTGACTACACGCCTGGGCATGGTTTCCGCCTCTCCAGCGGCCACAGTTGCTTCGGATCCTGCTTCGTACATGTTCGCAGAGCCTACAATCGATCCTGAGACCATCCCGGCCCCCAAACTTTTCTTGGACGTCCTTCAACGCCAGTGGACTCTTCTGGGAGCTGGTCCCAGCCCCAACAGCCTTGACAAACGGCTTTACAGTTAGGCTCCGGCTCTGTCGGATTTATTGCAGCCTCCCTCCGTGGATCCCCCGATTGTAGCCCTTTGCAATTGATCGCATCCTGCAGGGCCACCAGAAGACTCTTTGCACCCCGAGGACCATAGAGTGGAGAAGACCTTGCTCAAGGGACACCAGGCGTCCGCCTGGACCATCAGAGCCTCGTCCTTGGCTTCGTTCTTTAACAGAGCCGCTTTGTTGTGGATCAAGCAACTTCAGGAACGTCTCCCTCCTTCCGACACGTGCTCCCATCAAGTTTTAAACAAGATTTCAGCAGCGCTGGAGTATTCGGCTGACGCCACTCTTAATGCCACTAGATTCGCGGCTAAGGCTTTCAGTTCCAACGTTACGTCACGTCATCTCCTGTGGCTGCGCAACTGGAACTCCGACATGCGAAACAAGTGGCAGCTGGCCTCCACGCCCTACACCCCGGGATCTTTGTTCGGCCCTTCCCTGGAGCCTCTCCTCATGGAAACTAGAGACCGTCGTAAGATCCCTCCCTCGTTGACCAGGCAGGCGGATTCTCGTTTCTCAGCTCTTCCCCGGGCCCAGTCCTTTTGAGCTCCTGAGTCTGGTACTTACCAGCACCGCTACCAACGTTCCTTTCCTGCCAGATCCCAGACCCAGGATTCCCAGGTCAGACAGGGAAGTAGGTTCTTTCCGAAACGTTCCTTTTGGGGGAGGAAGGGGGCTTTTCCCACGAAGATCCCGCTAATTCCCCTCTCATCGGGGGACGCCTGTCCCTCTTCTTCCATCACTGGGAGGCTTTTACTTCTGATGCCTGGGTCCTGTCTACCATTAGGTCGAGTCTTTACCTGGAGTTTCTTTCCTGTCCTCCCTCAGTTTTTCTCCCTTGTCCCGTCTCTTGGGATGAGACTAAGAGGGCTTTAGTTTTTTTGGCCATTTCCCACTTTTGGAGATTAGGGCTGTCCAACAGGTTCCCCGGGGGGGAGTGGGGCTGGGGGTTCTACTCCCGATTGTTTCTTGTTAAGAAGTCCTCGGGGGGTTGGCGTCCCATCCTTGATTTGAAAGCTTTGAACCGGCACATCATCTACCGCCGGTTCAAAATGCACTCTCTATTCACTATCCTAGAGTGCATTCACCCAGGGGACTTCCTTTCCTCCATTGATCTAACCGAAACCTACCTCCACATTCCTATAGCTCGCCCCCACCGTCAGTATCTCCGTTTTTGTTTTTTGGGACAGCACTATCAGTACAGAGCCCTTCCCTTTGGTCTTTCATCGGCCCCTAGGATTTTCACTAAGGTCAT
Source organism: Ptyas mucosa (assembly GCA_012654045.1). Classification (NCBI taxonomy): domain Eukaryota; kingdom Metazoa; phylum Chordata; class Lepidosauria; order Squamata; family Colubridae; genus Ptyas; species Ptyas mucosa. The sequence continues at coordinate 798,853 of WNWU01000021.1, forward strand.
TGCCCCCCTCATTGGGCATATTCAGACCCTGTCTATACATTTGCAGTTTTATTTGGACGACATTCTTGTGCTGTCGTCTTCCCTCCCTTCTGCCCACCAGGATTTGTCTAAGGTGTTGTCCCTTTTGCAGGCTCATGGCTTCTTGGTTAATTGGGCTAAGAGTCATCTTACCCCTAGTCCCCGCATTATCCATTTAGGGGCTGCCATTGACACTGTGTCCTCGATAGTTTCCCTCTCCCCGGACCACCAAGTCAGCCTTTCTTCTCTGGCTTCTCAGTGCTTGGCGGAGGGTTCTGTCACGGCCCTTAAGCTTTCCCGCTTGTTAGGGAAAATGGTTTCCACCTTTGGAATAGTCCCCTGGTCTCAATTGCACAGCAGGCAGCTCCAGTGGTTCCTGCTTCCTCATCAACGGGCCGGCCGAGGTTCGTCCCTCCTTCTCCTTCAGTTGACTCCTCAAGTTTCCTCGTCCCTCCGGTGGTGGACTTCCGACTCCATAACTTAGGGCAGCTTCTTTCTCGAGCCTCTTCGTCTGTCCCTGGTTACCGATGCCAGCCTCTCGGGTTGGGGGGCCCACCTCTTTCATCACCAGGCCCAAGGCTGATGGACAGTGCATGAGCGTCAGAACAACATCAATTTTTTGGAACTGCGAGCAGTCAGGTTGGCCCTCCTTCATTTCCAACATCTTCTGGAGGGGAAAGATGTGCTAGTCCTAACGGACAACATCTCCACGAAGGTCCACATCAACAGACAGGGGGGCACACATTCCAGACTACTTCTGGCGGAGTCTCTATGCCTGGGCTTCTGGGCAGAGCGTCATCTGCGGTCCATCAGGGCAGACTAGATCTCAGGAGCATCGAACGTCCAGGTGTATGCCCTCAGTCGCCATTGGGTGGATCCCGGAGAATGGAGCATTCCACAGCCTCTTTTCCAGGAGATTGCGGGCAGGTTTGGGATGCCTGTTGTCGAGTTATTTACCTCCTCATCGAACCACCGGGTTCCTCGGTTCTTTTCCTGTTGTCCGGATCCTCGGGCGGAAACCATGAACGCTCTCCGCAGTCCCTGGCCGCCCGGCCTCCTTTATGCCTTTCCCCCTCTGCCCCTTCTGTCCCGGGTCGTTCGGAAGCTCCTGGAAGAGAGAGCGGAGCTCATCCTTATTGCTCCCCACTGGCCCCGGCAGCCGTGGTACACGGACCTTCGCTCCCTGTTGGTCGCGACGCCCTGGCGCATCCCAGCGGCCATACTGTTCCTCTCACAAGGGCCGTCCAGCACCCGGACCCTTCAGGCCTCCAGCTAACAGTTTGGCGGTTCAGTGGCACCTTTTAGCCGACGCCTGTGTCCCTCCACAGGTTATTTCCATAATTCAGGCTGCCTGCCGCGGTTCGACTACGCGCATCTATGATGCCACGTGGGTGGCGTTCTCCTCCTGGTGTAGGCGTATGGGAGTGGACCCGCTTTTGGCTTCTGTCCTTACTGTTCTTTCCTTTCTTCTGGATGGGTTTGACACGGGGTTGGCCCCTTCCACTCTACACCACCAGGTGGCGGCACTTTCGACAATCTTAGTGTGCGGATCCAAAGACTCTCGCCCATCATCCGCTCATTAGGAACTTCATGCGTGGGGCAAGCAATTTGAGACCTCCGGTGGTCCACCGGTTTCTGACCTGGAATCTGAACAAGGTCCTTCGGGCCCTAACTGAGTCCCCATTTGAGCCCCTCCGGGAGGTCTCCTTGCGGTTTTTTTCCTTCAAAGTGTCCTTTTTAGTGGCAATCACCTCGGCTCATCGTATTTCCGAGTTGGGAACTCTCTCCATCCGTCAGGACCTTTGAATTTTCCACAAGGACAGAGTTGTGCTCCACCTTGACCCTGCCTTTCTACCCAAAATCAACTCCCTTTTTCACTGGACACAAGAACTGGTCCTCCCTAATTTTTGCCCTCACCCCTCTCATCCCCTCGAAAGATCCTGGCATACTCTGGACGTGCGGCGAGCCCTCTGAATCTACATCTCTTGGACAGGCTCCTTCCGCAAAACAGAAGGCCTGTTTGTATCATTCCAGACTGATTCCATTTGTACCCGGGTCTCTGGCCCCACCCTGGGCCGTTGGATACGGGCCACCATTGCGACGGCTTACCAGTGTCTCCATCTACTGGTACTTCCTCGGATTACTGCCCGCTCGACACGGAGTGCGGCCACGTCAGTGGCCTGGGCCATCCGTGCTCCATTGGAAGAGGTGTGCCATGCGGCCACTTAGACATCTCTCATGCCTTTTATTCGACACTACCGGGTGGATTCGTTCGCCTCATCGGATGTTGCCTTCGGCCATCGGATCTTGCAGGAGGTGCTTCATACCTGACTTCTTCCAGGCCGGCCCCTCTCTCTCCCGCCCTGGAGGACATTCAGCTCTGGTATGTCCCCAAGGTGATTGCCGTTTCCCTCCTATACGGAGAATGGATGTTGGTTTTACCTGATACGTCCTTTCTCGATATGGAGGAAACGGCAGTCACGCCCTCCCTTCTGGGTCCGGCCCGTTTGGGTCCATGGGGTGGGAGGTGTACTCATTCTCTCTCGTTCTAGGAAGACACGTCAGTCTGCGTCAGCCCCCTTGCCGAAACACTGGCCAAGAGGTCGTAGCTATGCTAATTTGCAGACTTGGTTACATGCTGCATAGAGTGTCATTCCCAAGGTGACTGCCATTTCCTCCATATCGAGAAAGGACGTATCAGGTAAGACCAACGTCCATTTAATCATAAGATCCAGCTGCTCAAATCTTGCTCTGGCTGTCCTATGGTATTGTACAGCCAAACCCATTGTCAAGTATTTTTCTGTCAGGAAGGCCATTTTGGCCAGCCATTTCCATGACCACATATTTGCAAGTGATATCAATATCAGTTTGGGCATTGTGTTAAATAATATATTTGTGCAAGTTACGTGCTTTACATTACAACTTTACAGTTTTCAAAAGACAGTAAAAATAGACTTTTCAAGTTTCTTACAGCTTTAACTACCTTATTGAATCACAAATGGTTTCAGGCCTAATACAATATGGGTTGACTCTCTTGTCAAGAACAGTAGTGTGCATTTAACACAAGAGGTCCTTAATCCAAATTTCTTGGATTTGAATTATGCCGAATAAGAAACTGAAGATTGGTTGGTTGATTGATTGACTGATTGATTGATTCCTTGTTTTCATCAGTAGTGGAATTTGCAGTTCACAATCTGTGCTATATTTGCCTTTGATTCAAACAGGTTCTTTCTATATTGTCTCAAAGGACGGCTGAGCAAGCAAAAAGTACGTTTGTTTCAGTTAACTCGTAGGAGTCTAGAGATTTGCATAACTAAAGAGCTGTTCTGGAAATGATTAAATTCATCTTTTAATGTGAAACCGATTCTGACTTTCAGATGTGAACACGTTTTTTTTTTAAAAAAGAAAATACGTATGCCTCAAGTGATATAATGTCAAACATAAAAGCTGTTTCAATATCCAGAAACTAAACACAGTCATCTGAGTAAATGTTGGTAAACCAAGGCATTGCTAGTTCTGATAAGTACTTTGTGTATTGTCTGCAAACTGAGTCTCTTAAATGTCACAATTATTTCACTTACGTTTGTTTCTCTTCCACACTTTCTGCAACCTTTTAAAATATTTGTCTGCTTACTTTGCATAATTTGACTTGATTCTAGGTTTCTAGTAGCAGAAGGTATCACTTTAAGGGGCTAAATATAGTTTTGAGGAAGTTGGTCTGGAACAAGCCGTTTGCAAACTCTCACAAGCTAACGTCTAGGATAAGCTTCCTAAATCTGGCGCCTTCCAGGTGGGTTGGACAAGAATTCTCACTAAGGGTGAAATCCAACACATTTGAAAGGCATTAGGTTAAGAAAGCCCTGTAGTAAATTCAGTTTATTTTTCTACTGCACTCATACATTTGTTTTATCATCTTTATACAGTGAAGGCTCTAAGAGAGCATTTTTAGTAGCCCTGAATATTTTTTTACAGCAAACTGCAATTGTGGGTGAAAGTTGCATTTCAGTACAACTATTGGAGGTTCATTTTATAGCTTTGAGAGCTGAAATTGAGGGGTGAACGGTATATATGGAAGTCTCCCCTAGTTTTTGTTCCTGCAGCAATAGCTTTGCAAAGGAGACTAGAGTGATCGAAAGTAACTGATCTAAATAAAGGAACAGTTCCTGAATTTCTCTGGTTTCTGAATTTTGTTACCAGATGACAAATTTCTGTCATTATGTCTTTTTTGTATATTTGTATTGTCTTTATTTGGGTTTGTTAGGTTTTTCTTTTTAATTTCAAAGGCAGAGGAGAGGGAAAAAAACAAAAGCAGATTCATTTTGATGGGGATTTTATCCATCTCCTGTCTTAGTACCTTACTTTAAATGCCATAGAATTCAGCAATCTGTTGCTAAAGCCACAGAAACTGTACATATCTTATGAGAAACTGGAGTGAGAACAGTGTTGGATGCTGAAGAAACAATTTGCAATGATTACTGCAACTATTCAAGCACATGGAAAAAACCTCAGAAGCCAAGGAATTCTCCATATCTACTCATAGTCAGCCAAAAATAATAATAGAAGAAATTAGAAGAATAGAATAGAATAATTCTCAGTGGTGGTCTGATTCTTTGTGTATCCATATAAAATTTTGCTGCCTGCTTTCACGTGTCATAATTTGTCCTGCTTTTTTATGCAGCGCGGACCTTTAAATTAGGGATATATTAAGAACTGTCATTTCATATAATGTGCCAGGTTATAGGAGTAAATATTTTAGTGTGAGAGATTATGGAGAAACTGGAAAAGGGATGGAAGAAAGAATAGGTATAAAACTGTTGAGTTGAAAAGCATGTTAGTTGACATCTTATTTTCTCAATACAGGTAGTCTTCGATTTGTTTATTTAGACTGTTCATTTAATGACTGTTCAAAGTCCCAATAGAACTGAAAAAAGCGATTTATGACCAGTTTTCACACTTACGACCATTGCAGCATCCTTGTGGTCATGTGATCAAATATCATGCCCTTGGCAACTGACTCATATTTATGACAGTTGCAGTGTCCTGGGGTCATGTGAGAACCTTTTGTGACTTACTGACAAGCAAAGTCAGTGGGGAAGCCAGATTCACTTAACAACAGTTTGTCTAATTTAACAACTATTCTGATTGATGTAACAATTATGGTAAGAAAGGTCATCAAATGAGGCAAACTCACTTAACAAATGTTCTACTTAGCAACAGAAATTTTGGGCTCAATTGTGATCGTAAATCGAGGACTACCTGTATAGAGTTAGGCCAGGTGATAAGAAACCTGAGAAAAAGCATTCCAAAATGTAGAAGAATATTCCACTTTAATCCATACATTATCAAGGAGAGAGATAATTTTACAATTTCCAAGATTCTTCATTTAACCCAAATTAGCACTACTAAAATCTGTGTCCTTTTTGCTTCCTTGTTCTTGTATGGTCTTCACAAAAAGCCATCACAAAGGCATTGTAAGCATTTCTTTTTGGTATCTTCAGACAAAACAGAAAGCTGACATTTGGGCCATCCTATTTTCTCCCTTTTAAGCAAAATACATTTCCTATCAGATACTGGGGAAAAATACAGGCTTGAAATATGCATGTGCATTTCTGAGAGCATAAAGACTGTCCATAAAATTCTGTTTAATTATCAGTGATGTTAGGGAGTCTGATCAGAAACCTGCTTAACTTGCATTAATAAAAGCACATGTAACTATGCTTCCCGTCTTTTGAATTCTGAATGCGAACGTAGAATTTTATTTCTGTCTCTGCTGCAAGAAGATATTATTTATTATCCTGAATTGTTTTCTTTAATGCAAGAAGCTATTATTATTATTATTTGGTAAAGTGATTATGCATCCTTTTCCCTAGCAGCAAGCTTATTTGATCCCTCGAAAAATGTATTTGCGTTAAGCAAAATCTGTCAGCTTAGAACTACTAAAAGTTAGACAATCTAAGGTTATAATGGACTGCATAATTAATATTAGCAAGCCAGACACCATATGCTGTCTGGTAGGCACCATATAAAGTTGGTAGAAAAATTATTCAATTGTTTAGCATTGTTAATTAATTTTATCTGAATAACTTATGCAATTCACATGATTGGGGTTTCATTTCCATAACTCTGTTCGCTTTGGGACACTGTGTGTCATAAAATAAAAGGGAAGGAAATATTTTCACAACATAAGCTGTATTTTAATTTCATTTTATTTTCATGTACAAATATTAGAAATGAATAATTGGGGACCTTTCACTGCTGTTCTATTAATGTTCCTTGCATCAAATATTTTGCCATTCTCAAATCTTGATCCTGAGAAAGAAATAAAAAAGACTACAAGCATACACACTTTCAGATGACAGGCAGCATCATACAGTGTAGTATGCAACAACATTGAAATATGTCAATAGAAATAATTTTAAAATAGTCTCAGCTCTTAAATTTGTAAAAAATGCTCAATATGTACATGAAAGATTTTTTTTTTTGCATAAAAATGTTCAATGAAGTATTGCAGGTTTTCAATATCTTCCAGGTTTGTACCAGTAATAATTTGCTAAACTAATTGGTTTTCCATGTACGCTGCCAATCCTAGGTCTACAACAAATCATTTAAAAGTTGTAGATGGATTTTATAGCTGTTGCACTATACAAGATTTCTATATTACACTGAATATAATGGTGCAGTCCTATGCATAATGTACATTCAAAGAGATTTACTTCCAAGTAAGCAGATTTAACTTACATTGAAGTACTAAGAATGAATTTAGTAGTGCTTAGTTTTAAATTTCTGGATACTTTTTGCACACAAAGTGCTTTTTAATTATGCTTTATAAATTAAGGATACGTAAAACTGTGGGTGGGTGGCAAATTCATAATCCCATCAGTTTCAAACTTAAAAATTTCTAGAATGGTGATAACAACCTTCTTCAAATGTGAAAAATAATGTTGAAAAAATTGAAAGGTTTTGCACCAAAACCTATTTATATATGCGCACGCGCACACACACACGCACACACAGCCTCCCACAAAATATGAAAAGTGAAATATCAAGAAATACATTCATATCTAAAGAAGACAAGCTGGGAAAGGAGTAATTGCATTTTAAAAGACGTATGAAAATGAGGCATCTGTAAAATTACATCAATTACATGCCTGTCTCTCTACATGAAAAAGTCATTGCAGAACATCTTAGAAAAATAAATATTTGTAACTGGATGTATTGTTTTAAAAAATGATGGACAGACTTTTTTCCTCAACAGCTTAATTGCATTTTTTTAAAACAAAGCCATCTTTTTCTTTACATTATCTGTAGAGTCTCAGTTTTAAAACAAGTTGGGTTCAAGAACTATTTGCTTTGCAAAGCCATTCAGGGATCCTGTGCATTGTAAGCATCACATCTCTGACCAACTTTTGTTATTTTACTTTATTTTATTCAGTTTGTTCACCTTTTGTGATGTATCTTTCTATAAGGGCTGGCACACTGCAGCTGACATCCCATTTAGGTCTATTGTGCAGTTGAAATGCCTAACTATTGTTTGTTTATTGTGACCACTGATGTCCCTTATTTGGTATAATATGAGGACTAAGTCGGTGGCATAAATTTGGGGTGATGGGAGGGATAATAGGGAAAGGGGTTAGGTTAGTGTTTGGGGGAGGTAGTTTTTTTATTGTATGTGAAAGCTGGCTGGATTTGCTCTTTAAGAAGAACAATTTTGATATTAAGTAAATATGCATTTATTAGTTTATACTATTTTTATCTCTTTCCAATATTAAACTTTCAAGGTGATGTACAATAAAAATCAGCCACTATTTGTAGTAGGGTTTATGTGTAAAATAATACCTGAGGAGAGAAATATGTCAGCTAAAATAAAATGAATTTCTCTCTGGAAATAAATGACATATAAAATCCTTCCTGCTTGAGCTTTTAAGTTTCAGCAAATGTCTGTCATTTGATAATATCCAAGATGAGCTTTTAAAAGACTTTGTAATTTTGAAGGTACCGTAAGGTGGGCAAAAGGGAATCTTTTATTCACGGTACTGAAAATAAGAAATAGTCAATTTTTCATTTCATTTTTTTAGTTCGATGTTTAAAAGGTACCGGTGCAGCTGAGCTTTGGATGACAAAAGTTATGCTATTTTAAAATACTATTTTAGTATCAGTGTTGCTTCTTGTGCACTTTATAGTGTTTTGATATTTATAGAGCTTTTATTTCCTATATTGTTCTTCATATTTGTACTAAATATGCACGATACATTGGCTTATTTTGGAGAGAAGAAAGAGATTTGCTAGCTTTTTAGATTTGTCAGCCACCTTCTAAATCAGTTTTTGGAGGCAGAAATCAATTCACTACACACTGTCCAGATTGAAACCGGATTGAACAGGCCTTAAGTGTAAAGCTGAAATCTGAAAAAGGAAGAGCCAGTCTTTTATTCAGGCATCTTGTGTAATCTTGTACGTGTAGATGTCTTGCTGATTATGCTGTTATGTAATGCAACTAAACCCTACCTTAGCATGAATAGAAAGGGATTGCTGTCTTCTACTTCAACTTGCAGGAGTCAGGAAAAATCAAATTAAGGTTCTATTTCAGCTATTCCTCTCGCTACTTAAAATAAATAAACAATAACTTATTAAAGGTCTAAGCCGCCCAATTCTGGGCAGCTCACAACAATCAGAACAAACAAATTAAAGTAAAACCAATAAAAGAAAAGAGATTAAAGATGGGAAGAAAAACAGCCTGGATGGTGTGAAGCAAGGGATCTCTCCCTCCCTCTCTCTCTCTCTCCCTCCCTCCCTCCCTCCCTCCCTCCCTCTCCCCCCCCCCAGCAAAAGGCCTGGCAAAAAACCCAGGTCTTCACAGTTCTTCTAAAACCAGCAAATCGGGGGCTATGTGTATCTTGGTGGGGGATGGACTTCATTCCAAAGAGGGTTTTTTTTAGCAAAATAATTCAGATTTGAGTTTGTTTTAGCAATCCACTAGAGTTTCATTTAAAGCCAATAGAAAAAAGGAAGAAGAGAGGTATATTGCGGATCCTATCGGCCAAGAAATTTCATCAGGAAGGACCGAGGAGGAAAGACTTTTCTGCTATGGCCCCCTCCCTGTGTAACATAGTTCCAGTTAGGAGAGGCTGCCCTGCCCCTGTTGGCCCTCTGGAAGGCCCTTAAAACATGGCATTGTCAACTAGTTTGGGGATTCCAGGACAGAGTCCAACTGCCAGATGGACTGTATGATAAGTTAATTGAAAGCATTCTTTTTGTATGCTTTTCTTCTCCAGCATGATAGTGGGAGGGTCCAAGAATGGGTTCTATGATGTCCTTTCTGTTGAGAGACTGAATACAAACTTGAAGCCATGCCCAGGTGTCTGTCCCTCTGGCTCCAGTTTCAACTCAGTCTTGTTCTAGAGACACGTCTTTGGACAGTTGGGACATCCAGAAAGCCATTCTTGGACAGGAACAGGTTTCTTTTCTCTTTGTATAGATCTGGCAGTTTGAGCAGTGCGGACACAGCAAGAGCTCTCACCCTGCGATCCCGCCAGCGGGAATTTGCTCCTGGCAAATCTGTTGCGCTGGCCAATCCAGATGCTCTTGCAATGCCCCCGACCTGAAGACTCCGCAAAGGAGACCTGTGGGAACATGCTGGCACAGCCGCCGACCCACGAGAGTGCTTAAATAGCGCTGACATTGCTGCTGTGGCTTCCAGAGCCGCCTGAGCCGCAGTTTAAAAAGTCAAGCCGCTTCGTGTTCCTGCGGCTGTTCCGGAGCCAGCCGTTGACAGTGCCGCTTGCACCGAGGCTGGGGACAATTTTGGACAGCTTGGAGAGTGTGGGCTGGCTAATCAGGAGCCAGCTAAGCCATTGCCACCTTTTCTTGAGCCATCGTTGGCCAGGCAGACCTCTTGCGGAGCCGTTATCTCCTGAGCAGCTTCCCCTGTCAGAGCTGAACTGTCAAAATGGTGGATAGCTCCTTCAGTGACAGGGACGAAAATAATGGTCGATCCCCAGCTGCGCTGGAACATGCCAGCAAAAGATTTGCCAAATCCAGGTCAGCTTCCAAGAGAGCAGCTGCCAGAATTAAGACTAAGGCTCTCAGGTCCTCCAGAAATTCAAGCGCAGAGGAGAGGGATACTAAGAGGCGCCTAAAAGCCCTTGAAAAGGAATTTTCAAGGGCTGCAAAGAAGCATGGCAAGCTGCCAGCTTCTCCCTTGACAGCTCCAAGCACTTTGCGCGCTTTTTTGTCAGAGCCAGTAGCTCTGCCACAAGATGCAGTTCTGCTGGTGGAACCACTAGAGGGAACAGGAGAGTTATCTCTTTCTGGCTCCATACAACTTGACAGCAGAGGGGGGAAAAATGGATCCCTTTGCTTGCATAGCAACTGGAAGGCAGGAAAATTCTGACAGGTCAGTTCCTGTCGCTATATTTACTCCCACTGCAGCGGGGCTCCGCCCAGTGGACAGTCAGGAGCCTTATAATTACTCGAGCCATATCCCAAGGTATTGCTGCAGGCTTGCAGCAAACCTACCGCCCTGACTCCTTTGCACAGGAGAACATGTTCATGTGTTCCTCCTTCTTTGCCTTCAGCTAGCAGACCTGACTATCAAGAACATTGTTCCCACAGCCCTTCAGTGAGAAGTCAGAACTCCCTTTGGGGTGATGACGGGCACAGAGATCTAGAACTCTCGGAGGATGAGGACATGACACTGGATCCTCCAGCCTTTACTGGACTCTTCCCTCCAGCCCTTTTTAAGCCTTTACTTCACAAGGCTAAATCCACCAGCAAATTGAGAATGCTGGCAACGTCATCGGAGGCTCCTATAGACCCTGCTGAAGGCCTCTTTTACAAGCCTAAGTCAGCACAGGAGGAGATCCCTACCCCAAAACTATTTTTGAAGGTTATCCAAAAACAATGGGATCACCCTGGAGCCTTTCCCACCCCAACAGGCAATGACAGGTGTTTTTACAATGTTTTTACAATGCTGGTCTGGATTTGGCTTTACAGCTGCCTGCAGTGGATGAGCCTGTGGTGAACCTCGCCTCCTCATCCTCTATTATGGCTCTATGACAACATAGAGATGGGGACAAGAAAGCAGAACTTGTCCTCCATAAGACCTACCAAGCTGCAGCATGGGTGATGAAGGCGGACATGGCCGCATCCTTTTTTAACTGCACTTCCTTGCTCTGGCTCAGCCAGTTGCAAGTGAAGTTGCCAGCACAGGATGCGCGCCTACACCAAGATATCAACAAATTGGTGGCCGCCACCTAATTTTCTGCGGACACAACCTTAAATGTGGCCAAATTTGCCTCCTGCGCTCTCCTCCTCTGTCACCTCAAGGATATTGTTGTGGCTCTGCAATAGGCAAGCGGATGCCAGATCAAAGTGGAGACTGGCATCTGCCCCTTACAAAGGAGCTAGGCCCTTGATCTAATCTTGATTGAGAACAAAGACAGGAGGAAGGTTATGCTGGGCATGTTCTGATGGGCAGATCTCAGACCTTCCCCCTATTACCGAAGACCAGCATTCCAGGTCCCTGAGGTGGACAGCTCCACTCATCAACACTTTGGACCACAAGAAAGGATCGCTAACTGGAGAGGTCCGGTTTTCGCGACCGTAGGCAAGGTTTTCAGTCCCATTGGCCCTTTTGAGGAGGAGGAAGCCATCCATTCCGTAGGCCTAAGTGACTATCAGACCAATCTCTCACTGGTGTCAGATTGGCTCTCTTTGCCCCCCAATGAAAGGAAACCACCACAGACAATTGGGTGCTAAATACGGCGAGGTTAGGCCTCTCTCTGGAATTCCTCTCCACGCCACCGAATCACTTTGTATGGTAACCTGTCTCCAACAACATCGAAAAACGGGGTCTAATGGACATGGCCATCCAACACTTGGATATTCATGCTGTAGAGCTGGTCCTGCAGGACCAAAGGAGACAGGAGTTTTATTCTATCCTGTTAATCATTCCAAAGCCTTCGGGGGGGGGGGGTGTAGAGAGCAATTCTTGACCTAAAACTTCTGAACACCCATTTGGAAATTCAAGATGTGCTCCCTGCAGTCCATCTTGGAGGGCATATGGGTGGGAGACTTCCTAGCCTCTATAGATCTCACGGAGGCCTACTCCATGTGTCGATTCTGCCGGCACATCATCGATTCCTGAGATTTCACTACGGAACAAGTCACTATCAGTACCAGGCCTTACCCTTCAGGCTGGCTTCAGCCCCCTGGTATTTTACCAAGATTCTGGTGGCGCTGGCAGCTCACCTGAGATCCATTCTGGTCAGGCTCCAGTGCTACCTCGACAACATCCTTGTCCAGGCCTCGTCTCCATCACAAGCGGCAGGGGATGTACGTACAACAATTCAAATATTACAAGCCCATGGTTTCTCCATGAATTTCAAAAAGAGTCATCTGGCGCCAACGACACGAATTCTGCATCTCGGGGCAGTGATCAACACCTCCCTGAGCGAGGTGTATCTGTCTCAAGAGTGCAGGGACAGCTTGACAGCTCTGGTGAATCAGGTGTAGGAGAGACGCACGGTGCCCATGGCCCTGCTATCTCAACTGCTGGGGAAGATGGCTTCGTGTGGTTCCATTGTTCCCTGTCATGGCTGCACGCCAGCCCCCTGCAGTGGCTCCTTTTCCCTTCCAGCAGTCCAGGAGAAGCGACACATGGGTCAGGATTCTGGTGTCGTCGTCGTTTTTTCACTCACTTCGATGGTGGACGTGAAAGGACAGAGGTCCTGCTGGTGGCCCTCACTGGCCCAGGCGTCCATGGTACGCGGACCTAGTGAGTCTCTCAGTGTCGCAGCCCTGGAGGATCCCTCGGACGAAGGTTTCCCTCAGCCAGGGGGTCCTGGCCCACCCGGAACCTCAGTGGCTCCAGTTGACCATCTGGTACTTAAGGGAAATATCTTGTGGGAGGACAAATATTCCTGCAGGGTCATACAGACTATTCAGGCCTCCAAGAGCCACCAACAATGCCATCTGGAAGGCGTTCGCCACTGAAAAAGACCATTGAAAAAGACCATTGACCCTATTGCGGCTTCTGTGCCTCCAGGACGGGCTGGATAGGGGTCTCTCCCACAACACCATCCGTAGGCAAGTGGCGGCCCTTTCCACGGTGTTGACTGGTGGGGAGCGGGAGCCCTTTCTCATCATCTGGTAATTCAACAATTCATTAGAGGGGTGGCTAAATTGCGTCTGCCTGTGGTCCATAGATATCCCACTTGGGATCTGACTACAGTATTGCAGGCGCTCATGTCGGCACCTTTCAAGCCGCTGAGTAATACTACTCTCTGTTATCTGACCCTTAAGGTCGTGTTTTTGGGACTTCCGGTGGCACAGCGAAGCTTCGAGGATGCTCCAACATGAGCGTCCGCTCCGTGGTTTTGTAAAAGCCCCCGAACAGCCGGCTAATGCTGTCGGGAGGCTTGAAAGTCTCTCCCCGGGCAAAGGGGAGAGTGGAAAGCAGGCTGGTGGGGGTAGAGTTCCCCAAGGCCCCCCAGAGAAAACTCTGGGGTGTGAAGTGTGGGAACTGCCCAGAAACCAGCCAAGCAGCTCCAGACCCGGAACGACTCTGCTGAAGCAGAGCAAGAAGCCGCGACCACTCCAGCAACTCAATTTCAAACCATTTATGGGTAATATAATTTTAAGAATTATTTGTAACATGAATCTCAGGTGCTGGCTGAGCAGATCAGGAGAACAGAAACAAAGGCAGAGAAAACTTTAACTCCGTTTGAAACAGGGAAAAATGGCGCCTGAGGGCGTGGAGGAAATCTAGTGAAAGTGATCGTTAGCGCTTGTTAACATTTGCAACAGAGACAGAGCTACCGGATTACACTGTAAAGTGGAAGAGGAATGGAAAAGAATTGGATATTGACTTTAAACAAGTTAGATGTCTAGATTGTGTGGTTTATATATGGATTTTGCCTGACAGCTGAATAAGTACAAGTTGAAATATGGCTGATATTAGACATGCTGGATTATTGCCTGGTGAATCAGCAAATTCCCAAGGTGTAATTACAAAAATCTTTCAAGAACTTTTAGATTCTCTTACTACTAACATTTTGGCTTTAATTGAAAGAACTTCTTAAAAAAAATAATTGGAGGAATAATAGTTATTTGTTGGAGGAAAAACAAGATGAAATCAAACAGAAGAGTTTGGAGAGAGAACAGCAGGTTGTTGGGACTGAACTGCAGGAAGGAACAATGGAAACAGAGGCTTTGGCAGACATTTCCACTTAGCCTACAGAAGAGTTAGAACTGGATCTATTGCTACAAGCGGACAATCTATTTGGCAATAATTTGTGGTTTTACAAACAAAGGAGTAAACTGTTGGACTATATAAGCAAGAAAGAACGAAATGGGGGTTTTAAGCCCAAGCCAAACAAAAAGACTACAAAAAGAAAATGAGTTTTCATGATGCATCAACCTCAAATCAAGGCTAAGAAATTTTTAAAAATAAAAGGAGGGGCAGGAGGAATGTTGAAAGAATTATGGAAAAAGAAAGACTGGAAAAAATACAAGAAAAAGAAGAAAAAGTTTAAGTAAACTGGCAGTTTTTAAAGGTTATTTTAAAGCAAGGATATTTTACATACAAAAATGATAACTTTTTAAACGTTATGAAGGTACTATAATGATTAAATAAAAACTTGAAGGATACTCTCCGGAAAGTTTTGAATTTATATTTGTAGAAATAATTTAAGAAGTTTTACTGATGATTTTAAAAGGTATATAAGATAAAAAGTTTAAGATCTTTAAAATGTTTAATTTTAATAAGTAAAAAGGATGGATAATAATTTAAGTCTTATTATAGAAATGTTGAAAATGAATAGTGTTTGTGATTGTGGGAAATTTATATTTGTAGAAATGATTCAAGAAGTCTTACTGATGATTTTAAAAGCTATATGAGATAAAAAGTTTAAGGTCTTTAAAAGGTTTAATTTTATTAAGTAAAAAGGATTTTTCTTTTTAATGTTGTAATATTTTTAAGTTAATGAATTGATTTTTATATTTGGGAAAAAAGAATTTAATTTAATTGACTTAGAATTTGTAAAAGGGAGGTTGATGAATTTAAAAAGGGGGAATTAAAGAGTGCATGGGAAATTTTGATTTTCATAGTATGTTAGTATATTTTAGCATATGTTTGTTATTGCAATACCCTGTTTCTGCTCCGGGAGGCCTAGGGTGGGGGGGGAGGGAGGGGGGTTGGATGGGTTTGGGAAGGGGGGGAATGTGAAATGTTACTAAACTGTAAGAAAATGAAGAAACAAATGATTGTAATTGTAATGTATTATGTTTAATAAGAAAATGGGGGGGGGGGGGAGAAAATGTATTCTTATAAAACTTTTTAATAATAATTTTAAAAAAAGCTCGTGTTTCTAATGACCATAACATCGGCCAGACGTATTTCGGAGCTAGCAGCCGTGTCAGTTAGAGACGACCTCTGCATATTCCATTCAGACCGAGTGTTCTCCGATTAGACCCCTCTTTCATTCCAAAAATTAATACCTGGTTCCATCGAGCCCAGGAGATTGTCTTACCTAACTTTTGTCCAGAGTCTTTCCATGCCTTGGCAAGACAATGGCATACATTAGATGTTCAGAGGGCTCTCCGAATCTACATCAGGACAGCCAAAGATAGGAAAATGGAGTCCCTCTTCATATCTTTCCAGCCATCCTCCGTAGGCTCTACAGTCACCGCATAGACAGTTGGCAGATGGTTGAGAGCCTGCATAACCACAGCCTACCAGTCTAAGGCTCTGCCTTTACCCGGACGGGTAACGGCACACTCAACTAGGAATGCAGCCACTATGGCAGCTTGGGCTACCCAAGCCTCCATTGAGGAAATTTGCAGAGCAGCTACCTTGGCTTCTCCTTCACCATTTATTAGGCATGTTGCGTTGCGTTGGCCGACACTGCCTTTGGGAGAAAGGTCCTACAGAAGGTGCATTCCATGGGGGGGGGGCCTCCGGCCCAGACGTCTTCGTGCCCTTGAGACAGTAGGCTTTGGTAAATCTCATTCTTGGACCCTCCCACTATCACACTGGAGAAGAGACGTTGGTTTTACCTGAGATGTTCCTTCTCTGTGGATAGTGGGAGGGTCCAAACCCATCCATACCGACTGGGTGGGCCAGAGTCAAGGGTGACTAATCCCGTGAAAAGACTTTATTCACAGCTACGCCATCGTTGAAACTGGAGCCAGAGAGACAGGCACCTGAGCATGGCTTCAAGTTTGCACTCAGTCTCTGGGCAGAAAGGACATCATAGAACCCATTCTTAGACCCTCCCACTATCCACAGAGAAGGAACGTCTCAAGTAAAACCAATGTCCCTTCCATTTTGTCTTTTGTCTTTAATCTTGCTTTTATCTTTTAATTTAAATTTAAAACTTAAATATAATGGTTTATGTATTTTGTTTTATTATGTATGCTACCCAGAGTCATTATGTAAAATGGGCAACTATACAAATTAGGTAGGTAGGTAGGTAGGTAGGTAGATAGATAGATAGATAGATAGATAGATAGATAGATCGATAGATAAAAAAGAGAAGGAGGACATTTGCTTCAAATTCTTGCACTGAACCCCATTCCATGTATATTTTTTCATTGAGTTTGATGGGACATGCCCTTGGTCTGGAGAAAAGAATGACAAACTTTGGAAAGAACATCCCCACCTTGTCTCTTGAAGCCTGGTGTCACTGCCACTCCCATATTCTGTGAAATACAGCCTTTGCCTTGTAACAACACGAATGAGTGGCAAGCATTCCTTGATCAAAAGAGCTGCTCCTCATTGCTGAGTCAAGCTTTTCAAAAACCACCAGGTAGCATCCTTTTGTTCCCTGGCTCCAATTTTAGATGTACAACTCAAAGCCTTCCTGATATACACCACTTTGTCTGCTTTTCTTTTCTTTCATATTGAACAGGAAGTTTGCTTCACTATTTTCCACTGACAGCCCTGCCTTATCTCTGAGCGCAATTACATCGGCCTTTCTTTGCCTTTGGAAGCATAGTGCTGACTGACGCACTAGGAAGCTCTTTTTCAAAAGGGTTTCCCTATTACCCAGCCTGTCCCTGCAAGAAGCAGCATGCTGAGATTCTTGATTCTTTGCAGACAAAATGTAGCATGCTCCAAGGGAAATGACGAGGTGTAAGAGTTTCTTAAATATTGAACTTGCCAACTTTCACATCCACCAATCACTTCAAAATGACAGTTCGGTTTGGCTTAGTTTCACTTCAAGTTCTCTTACTAGAGACAAATAATATTCAAACATAAACAGGTTTTTTTTTAATTGTTCGAATGTTGTAATAATTGTGATAACAAGCCCCCCCCAAAATCTATAATTATGAGACATTTAAACAAATACCAAAATAAGACAAGAAACAGCAATATTAAACAGAATATTATAAGCAATTCAAATAATTCATATGTCTTGGAATCTTTTCCTTCATTTTTGCCTTTGGTGCACTATGTAAATTACTTAATTACTGTTCTGTTCTCATTCTTTCATGTTTTTATTAACACAATTTTTTACTAAGTAAACATGAATTAAAATGTATGTCTTTACTGTATAACTATGTATTACTGGATAACTAGATATAAGAAATACTTACAGGAACAGAATTAATAGAGCAGAAGACAGTCTAATCCCACATGTACCCACTTAATTTCTTTAATTTCTCTGGAAATCCTTTTCATCTCATCCCTACCCCCTAATAGAACTGAGTTTGATTTCCTTTCTATTTCAAAGCAGTGAGTTGGACTGATTATTAAAATACCAGATTCCTTAGTAAGAAGAACATGTGACAAGTTAATAAATTACCGAATTGTATTTTGTTAAATAAGATTGCTATTACTAATATTAATTAGTACTATTCTTTATCATCTTGCTGTAGGCAGATTTATGGTAACCATAATTGTTTGCATTTGGGGTCAGTGGAGATTTTCCATTCATGTCAAAATGGTTATTGAAAACCTGAAGCAATGTGTGCACAATAAAATTAAGTATTTTGGTTTGGATTAGAGAAGATTGACAACTGGATAGATTTATTGAGAATTGAAAAATTAAGACATAGTGCTCAGTAAGATTCTCTGCAGTTTCAGAATACTGCATGCGAATGTGTTAAGTCTATCAATGGCAAATTGGATTTTTCTTTGCTAAATTAATCCTTAGATAATCCAGGTAATCCTTAGCTTACGATCACAATTGAGCCCAAAATTGCTAAGTGAGACATTTGCTAAGTGAGTTTTGTACCATTTTATGACTTTTCTTGCCACAGTTGTTAAGTGAATCATTGCAGTTGTTAAATTAGTAACCTGATTGTTAAGTGAATCTGCCTTCCCCATTGACTTTGCTTGTCAGAAGGTCGTAAATGGTGATCACATGATTCCAGGACACTACAAAGGTCATAACTATGAGTCAATTGCCAAGTGTCTGAATTTGGATCATCTGACCATGGGGATGCTGCAACGGTTTATAAGTGTGAAAAATGGTCATAAGTCACTTTTTTCAGTGAGGTTGTAACTTTGAACAGTCATTAAATGAACTGTTGTAAGTCGAGAACTACTTGTATTTTTTAAAAAAACTGAATGGCCTGCAAGAAGTTCATCAGGAGACCGATGAAATAAAAGTGGTAAAAATTTCCTAAAGTCTGTTAGAAATCTAATATTTTTAGGTTTGTTTTACCTCAAATAAGGCTTCCAGTAAGATTAAAGTGTAAAGGCTTTGTCTATCAGTTTTGTTTTTAAAATGCATCTGAAGATTTGATTACACTTCTTTTTCTTTGGAAGCAAGACAGATGATATATAAATTACATAAACTCACTCAGCTTATATAAAAATGCACCACACATACTAGCAAACTAACTAATGAGGAGTGAGAGATTATAACAAGGTTACTAAAAACCAAAAGGAGAATATCAGCATACCTGGAAAAGCCCAGGTTTTACAGTTATGCAAGTAGAAAGGGTGAAAAGGAAACAGACACACCCATCCTCAAAGCAAGTCAACAAACTTAGGGCTGAACCTTATATTCTGCATAGATTATGGTTTTTAACTGAACCCACTTCCTTTTACAGGTAATAAGGCAAACTTCAAGATAGGAAGAAAGATAATGTTCAATTTGCTTCTTGTATGGCCACATGACAGAAGTCATTGGTAGACAGATACATGAAATATAATTCGGAAATGTAATACTGAAGCTCGCATCTGGCCCTTCCACCATACGCAACATTCTTTTAATTAAAAATGATAAATGTGAAGCTGTTGTAGTGCCAGCATCATTGTTATTTCCAAAAATTGCTATGGGTCCCCAGAGGCATTTTATACCTATGGCAATTCTCCTGTGCGCTGCTTGGAGAGTCCAAGCGTGGGTTCAATTCCATCTGATTGGCTAGAGACTGACCATGGCCATGCCTCTTCCGCCCAGCCGAGCTCCAGTTTTAAAACACAGTCAGCCTAGAGAGACACAAAACCAGTTTCCCTGCAATTGGAATACAGAAAATAAAAAAAACACAAGTTTGTGGAGATTGGAGGTTTAGCGAAGTATCACTGAAGCGTTGCAGCAAGCGCGGCTTGTTATTCCACACCGAGATCGGCCATGCAACCGAGGATATCGCCGCTCTGCCGAAGTGTGTGACAGAGTTAGCGACCAGTTGCTTTCTTTTTTTTTTATTGAAAAAGTTTTACAAATACAAATTTTCCCCCATTTCCCCCCCACCCTTACCCAACATTATAAAATACATATAGAGAAAATATATAATTCCCTCCCAATCCCACCCTAACCCTCCCCCTCCACCCTTTTCCCTCCCCCCTTGACTTCCATTATATGCAATACTAGTATTCCCAAACAATGTATATGTTATTCATCCTTCCATATCTTTTTTCTATATTTACTAGCATAATCATCAATCCCTCTCAGCTGAAAGCGACATAATATTTTCTAGTCTGATACTTATTCTGTACATACTCAATCCATTTCTTCCATTCCTGTATATATTTCTCATGCGTCTGATCTTTTAAAAAGGCTGAAATCTTCGCCATTTCTGCAAATCCAGCCATCTTCTGAATCCATTGGTCCACAGTCGGTAAAATATCACTCTTCCAATATTGGGCAATCAACAACCTAGCTGCTGTCACCACATACAAAATCAGTTTTGTTTCACCCAATGTAAAGTCTTTAACTATACCCAATAAGAAAAATTGCGGAGAAAATTGTATTTTTTTCTTTAAAACATTTTGCATAACCCACCAAATTTTTATCCAAAAAGCCCTCACCTTTTTGCAAGTCCACCATATATGATAATATGTAGCATCTAAACAATCACATCTCCAACATTTTGGCTGCACATTAGGGTACATACAAGACAATTTCTTGGGGTCTAAATGCCATCTATAAAACATTTTATAAAAATTTTCTCGTAAATTTTGTGACTGTGTAAACTTAACGTTCTGAACCCATATTTTTTCCCATGTTTCCATCATAACTGGTTGAGAGAAATTCTGTGCCCATTTAATCATACAATCTTTAACTAACTCATTTTCTGAATCCCTTTCTAACAGAACATTATAAACTCTCTTAATATGCATTGGACCTGTCTGCTTTATCTGTCCAACCAATTCTACTTCATATTCCATTAAACCAGTTTGTTGATCTTCTTTCCATCTCATCTGTAATTGATTGTACTGCAACCAAGTCAAAGATTTCCCTTCTTCCAACAGCATATCCAAAGTCTTCAGTCGCCACCTGCCCTCTTCAAAATAAAGTAACTCTTTATATAAGAAACCCCCGAGTGACTTAATATTTGTATTCCACATGGTATCAGCAAGATCCAGCCAAAATGGAATCTTGTAATCCCAATTAGTTCGGTGCTTCCTCCAGACTCTCATCAAGGCATTTCTAAGTAGATGACTATTGAACACTTTATCCACTTTATTGTCATAAAATAGATATGCATGCCATCCCCAAACAAGGTCATGACTTTCTATATTCAACAGTTCCGTCTTAGTTTTCCCAAACCAATCCCTTATTTGTATCAATGCAGCTGCTTCATAGTATAATCGAAGGTTTGGAAGTTTAAGACCACCTCTCTCACGAGTATCTTGCATTATTTTCAGTTTAACTCTCGGTTTTTTTTCATTCCAAATAAATTTATTCAGTCCTTTTTGCCATTCTAGCAGTGGTTTATCTGATTTGAGCACCAGTATCATTTGAAATAAAAAAATAAATCTAGGTAAAACATTCATCTTTACTGTTGATATTCTTCCAAGCAATGATAACTGCAGTTTCTTCCAATTTTGCATGTCTTTTTGTATTTTTTGCCACAGAACCTCATAATTATTTTGAAACAGTTTAACATTTGAATCTGCAATTTGTACTCCTAAATATTTGACCTTTGAAACAATTTCAAAACCTGCCATTCTTTCCAGTTCCTTTTTTTTGCTCTCTGTCAAATTTTTAACAATCATTTTAGTTTTTTTCTGGTTCAGCCTAAAACCAGATACCATGCCATAATCTTCTATAATATCTTTCATCTGGATTATTGAATTCATAGGTTGTGATAGGGTAACAACCAAATCATCTGCAAATGCCTTGGTTCTATAGTCCTCTTGCCTTATAGCTATTCCAGTCAAGGAGTTCAAGTCCCGTATTGCATTAAGTAAGATTTCTAAAGTTAGGATAAATAATAGCGGGGATAATGGACAACCTTGTCTGGTGCCTTTTTGTATGTTGAAATTCGATGTTAAACATCCATTTATAATAAGTTGTGCATATTGCTCTTGATAAATTGCACCAATCGCTTGTATAAACCGCTCCCCCAAATCCATTTTTTCCAAAGTCTTAATTATAAAGTTCCAATTCACTCGATCAAAGGCTTTTTCCGCATCCAAAAAAACCAGCACTGCAGAGATCTGTTTATGCTTATCTAGATAGTCCATTAAGTCTATAACTTGCCTGACATTCTCCTTCATATATCTGCCTTCAATAAATCCTGCTTGATCATGATGAATTACCTTTTGAATAACTGGCATCAATCTGTTGGCTAATACTTTTGCAAAGATTTTATAATCTGTATTTAATAGAGATATTGGTCTGTAATTTTCTGGTTTCTTGAGACCTGATTCTTCTTTCGGAATCAATGAGACAAAAGCTGTTTTCCATGAGGAAGGTATCTTACCTCCTAATTGTATATTACAAAATAAGTCTTTAAGATGCTCAATCATTTCCTCTTGTAAAGTTTTATAATAAACTGCAGTTAGACCATCCGTCCCTGGAGCTTTAGCTGTTTTTAATTGTTTTATAGCGAAACTGATCTCCTCAACTGTTATCGGTTGTTCCAGACTTTTCTTTTGAGTTGTTGAAATTTTTGAAACTCTCTTGTTTTCTAAATATTCATCTATAGAAATATTCTGTATATTATCTTTAGCATATAACTTAGTATAATATTCCAAAAAGGCTTTTTTAATTAATTCTTGTTGATAAACTTCTTTGCCAGCATATTCAGTACTATCAATAATTCATGTAGATGCTTGTTTCCTCAAAGTGTACGCCAACCACCTGCCCGGTTTGTTAGCATTGGTAAAAGTATTATGCTTTGCAAATTGTAAATTAGTTGCCATTTGGTCTGCTATAAGCATTTGAAATTGATCCTTCAAAAGTTTTATGGCCATTTGCAATTTTCCATCTGTTGGTTTTTGTATCAGTTGTTGTTCTTTCTTTTTTATCTCACATTCCAATTGTAGTCTCTTCTTCTGCTGATTCTGTCTATGTTTAGAGTTCATTTGAATTAGTACTCCCCGCATATATGCTTTGCTTGCATCCCAAACTATTTCAATAGGGGTACCTTTATTCAAATTCAGTTTAAAAAACTCCTTTAAATGCTTTTTAAGTTCAATTATATTTTTTTCATATCTAAATAAATTCTCATTTAATCTCCAGGATCTTCTTTTTCTTTTTCCCATCTCGATTTCCATCCAGACCGGACTATGGTCAGTCAAAGTCCTAGGAAATATCTTTATTTTCTTTACTTTAGAAAGTAAGTTAGTAGTTAAGAGGAAAAAGTCTATCCTGGAAAAGGATTTATGCCTGTCTGAGTAAAAAGTAAAATCCAGTTCATTTGGGTTTCGAACTCTCCAAATATCTTTCAATTCCAAATCCTCTTTCAGTTCAAAAAAAGCTTGTGGTAATTTAATCCCTAATTTGGCCGTAGTTTTTTTATCGATTTTAGATTGAATTACTCCATTCCGGTCACCCATTATTATAGTAGTTGAATAGTTCCATTCCAAAATTTTTAAATGAAGCAACTTATAAAAATTTTCCTGCTGCTGATTTGGAGCATATATTCCGACCAACAAGATTGGTCCATTATCTGTAATAATTTCAATTGCAATATATCTTACATCTTTGTCTATTTCTATAGTTTTAGCTACAAGTCTTTTATTTATATACCGTATATACTCGAGTATAAGCCGACCCGAATATAAGCCGACCCCCCCAATTTTACCCCCGAAAAGTGGGAAAACTTATTGACTCGAATATAAGCCGAGGGTGGGAAATGCAGCGGCTACTGTTAAATTTCAAAATAAAAAAAGACCGGTCAAAAGTGCGAGAACCTGTCAGAAATCACCTTTTTCAGCCCTCTGGATAGTCCTTTTGTGCATATGGACTACTCAGAGGGCTGAAAAAGTAATTTTTGACTGGTCCTCACACTTGTGACCAGTCCTCGAATTTACGACTGTCCTCACATTTTACGTTTTTGCCCTATCTTGTCACCATGGTGAAGAGAAGCAGTTGTGAAATGAGTGACATGGTTTTAAGAATGCTGCACGGGCATTTTGCATGGTGACAAGATAGGGCCAAAACGTAAAATGTGAGGACAGTCATAAGTTCAAGGACTGGTCACAAGTGCGAGGACCAGTCAAAAATAACTTTTTGAGCCCTCTGAGTAGTCCATGTGCATAAAAGGAGAACAAATATGAATAAATAGCAATAATTAGAAACACACATACAAACATACAATGTATTTTCTTTGAATATTGAATATTCCAATTATTTCCATGCAATCCAATTTCTTACAAATCAATTAATTATATTTACCAATAATAATAAACCAAATAATTTCCCCCAATATTCTTCCAAACCACAACTTAACCATTTCTGCTTTCAACACAATATACAATTAATAATATCTCAATTATTACAATTCCCTATTTAAATAGAGCTTTTTTTCTTTTGTGTTTTAAAATCTTGAACTCCCCTCTTTTGCCATTTGCCATAAATTTCCCATTGTTTGCACCAGCCTTTTTTGATGAGGAAAAAGAAATCAAATCTGCCTTAGCAAACAGCAAAGCCAACAAGCTGTTTTAGTTTCGCTTTGGGTTTCAGCAGGAGAAAAAAAATGTGCTCTTTGCAGAAGGCACCTTTTTTTAAAAAATGTGCTCTTTGCAGCAGGCACCTTTTAAAAAAAATGTGCTCTTTGCAGCAGGCACCTTTTTTAAAAAAATGTGCTCTTTGCAGAAGGCACCTTTTTGTAGCCGGCACCGATCTTCTCATTTGTTTTTTTTAACCCTGATCAGCTGTAGGGGGGGCCTTTGAAGCCCTCCGGCAAGAATTTAAAGTGTTTTTTTTCCCTCTAGCCATCAGCTGGAACTCAGGAGGCAGTCCCAATAGATTGGGAGTGGGCGGGGTAAGCAAACCCCGTTCTCCGGCTGTTTCCTAGCTTGCAGGGAAAGTCATTTTTTGTGACCCGCGTATAAGCCGAGGGGGCGTTTTTCAGGCTGAAAAACGGGCTGAAAAACTCGGCTTATACTCGAGTATATGCGGTATATCACCACTCTATTCTTCTTTTCCAAATTTGAAGCAACAAATTGCATTCCCAATCTTGAATTTATCAAATATTTCTGATCTTGCAATTTTATATGAGTCTCCTGTAAGCAAATAACATCATTGTGAAATTGTTTCAAATAATGAAATATCTTCCTTCTTTTTTGTGGAGAGTTCAGTCCATTAACATTCCAAGACAAAAATTTAAGTGCCATTTGATCCTGTCTGAAGTTTTGAGAGCAATTGTTGAAGATTCTTTTCTACAGTAGTAATCTTCGGTTTAGCTCCTCCCATGACTTCAGTTTGCTGCTTCTCTTTGACTCTCTTTTCACGTTGTGGCTTATAGTATTCTTGCTGCTGTTCCTTCATTTGTTTAGACATCGCTCTAGTTATACGTTGCTCTTCCATTTTGGATGTTGTCAATTCAAGAGCCAACGCCTCCTCTGTAATGGTTTTAGAAATTTCTTCCAAAGGAGAAGCTTCAAATGGTGCAAAAGGATCAACCACAACACCACCTACAGCTCCCATTGTCTCTCTTGCCTCCTTTTGCGACTGCCTTATTTTTGCTTCTGTTTCTTGATCAAACTCAGCTTGTAATTGAGCCTCCTTATCTATTGGTGAAGATGTGCGTGGAGGAGGAGAGCCCGCTTTCAAAACATTATAATAAAATTCTTCTGCTTTTGCAATAGTATTAAGGCGGTATCTCACTCCTCGCAGCCTCAATATTACACCTATTGGGGCATCCCACCTGAATTGTATATTCTGTTTTTTCAGTTCTGCCACCAAAAATCCAAAATCCTTTCTATCTCTTAACATTTGGGTGGTAATTCTTTAAAGACTCCAATCTCACTTCCATCAACTTGAACAGTTGTAACAAAGGAATTTTGCAAAATTTCATTTCTCATTCTTCTGTCTGTGAAGTATATCACCACATCGCTAGGCAATTGCCTTTGTACCGCCACACGAGAATTAACTCTGTACGCCTTGTCAATCTTACACAGAACCACACCTGGTTCTACTTTCAACATAACTGCTAAAGCCTCTGCACAAATTTTCCTAAGATCTTCCCTGGTGTTCTCTTTTACACCTCTCAGTCTGATAGCATATTCCATTGATCGAAATTGCATCATAGTAATCTCATTTTGCATTTTTTGTGTAATTTCTTCAATTTCAACCATTCTTGAATCAGAGGCTCTAAATTTAGTCTCCATCTCTGAGGCAAGATTATCCACTTTTTTATCAATCTGCAAGACTACCTCAGACAGGCCTTTAGCCACTGTTTGAATATCTTGTTTAACTGCTTCATATTTCTCTTGAACAATTCCTTTGACCTCCTGCTCTGATCTTTGAATTTCTTTAATAATACGGTCATAGTAGCTTTCTTCCTTTGTCTGAGTTTGCAGCTGCGCTGTTTGAGGCTGCTTCTGCTTATGAGTGGGGGAATCCCCCCCTGCTTGCTTTGTTGCCATTTTGCCTCTAACAGATCTTCCTTTTCCACAAATTCTAACAACTTTTCCCAAAAGGTTCTCCAGATTCAATCAGG
Source organism: Ptyas mucosa (assembly GCA_012654045.1). NCBI lineage: Eukaryota > Metazoa > Chordata > Lepidosauria > Squamata > Colubridae > Ptyas > Ptyas mucosa. Next base: position 825,217 of record WNWU01000021.1, read on the forward strand.
TCTAAAACAATCAATTGCTGCTTTTTTTTTCTATTTTATTTTATTTTTTGCTACTTTTCTTTTTCTTCCAGCCGGATTTGTTACTGTTAGAATGTAACCAGATACACAGTTCAAATTACTTTCGCTTTCAGCTGCTCTTCGCTAAAAGCAAGCACCATTTTTTCCCCCACTTTCCTTTTCAATTCCAAGTTGCTTTAATCCTCCAAATATTTCAAAAAAAAAACTTTAAATACTTGCAATTTGATAGGAAGTCCAAAACTTTCTCTTTTATTGTTTGGTGGTGAAAAAGCTGCCGCGCTATCTTGCTCTGCGGTTTGCAGAGTTTCCCAGCTGTCCGGAGCTTCAGCGGCTTGAATAGGGAGTCCCACCCTGTTAACACCCCAGAAACGCAAAAAAAAAAACGCTCTGGGGGTCTCACAGGGGACTCTTACCTTATGCCACCGGCTCTCCTCACGACGTCCTCTTGGGCCGGAAGTCGACCAGTTGCTTTCTTCAGCAGGCCACCCAGAACACAAGGGCTCAGCGCCTTTCGAATGGACAGCGGAAAGACCGGGGTTTCAGTCAAAAATGAGTGAGGGTGGCTAGATTTTGCGCTTAGAAACCATGTTTCTGATTTTGTGCTAATTAAGTGATTGAGGCACTTGTGGCCGTGTTGTCAGTCTCGCACCATTTCTGCCTCTGCCTCCGCGACTGTTGATATTGGCACTTTGGAACCATGTTGTTGGTTTCACGTCATTTTGCCTCTGCTACTGCTGCTGTATTGCTTGCACTTGCAAACCGTGTTGTCGGTTCGGTGCCAAAATCCCAGCTGGGCCTTCGCAGGGATCACTTAGTGCCTCAGTCAGCTTACCACATTGTCTTGAGGAATTTGTCCAGGTCAATATTTCAAAGGGAATTTTTCCCAGGATTGGGATTTGCCCAGATTTAGACATTAGGGCAGCTGCAAGATAGGAGGACCAGCAGTCCAAAATGGCAGGCCGCAGTATTTCTTACAGCAGCAATTCAGCTGACTCTTCCCCCAGACAGAGATCAGAGGCTTCTGATCCCAAGAAGGTAAGATCAGTATCTAAAGGGCCCTCTACCAGTTCTAAGGCTAAAACTTAGAGATCAGTATCATTAGCATCTGAGAAAGATGCCAAAAGGAGGCAAAAGGCCTTGGAAAAACATTTTGCAAAGGCACAGAAATAGGCAGAGGCAGCTAATGCTCCAGGAATCCCGAAATTTAGGCTTGCAATTCCATGGAAAAGGAATTATCCTCTCAGACCCTGCAGGAGGACTGTCTAAATTGGTCCCCTAATGTTACCATGGGGCTACAGGGCTTTCAAACAAGACCTTATGGGGAGGATTATGTTACTCTATCCTTCAGGGCTACTTCAGGATTGGAGCCTATCTCAATTCTCAGACCTTCTGTTCCATCTGCCACATTTATTACTACAGCAGAGGGGCTCTGCCCTGAGGAGAATCTGGGTCCTGGTTTGTCTCATCACGCAAACCATTTCACAGGGCATAGATGCAGCTTTCCAACAAAGGGGTTTCATGGGCCCATTGCCATCGAGATCTTTCCATCTAGCAGCTCTGCAATCTCAGTTGAAACCCAATATTGGCTATAGTCAGGACTCATTCCCCACTACCTTCCCAGCATAGCGATGTTTTGATCGTGGACGAAGACGAAGTGGGTGACTATAAGTTATCAGAGGACAAGGGTGTCACCCCAGACAAGCCCGCAAATACTGGGCTATTCCCTCCCAATTTGTTTAAGGCCTTATTGTTCAAAGCCAAAACTATGGCCAATATGGGGGTAGCAGGTGGACTAACAGATGACCCCTCAGATTCTCAGGACCAGCCTATTCACGGAACCAGTTACAGCGCAGGAGGTGATCCCTTCACCTAAGTTTTTTGTCGATGTTATCCAGAGGCAGTGGAACCAGCCTGGGTCAATCCCAGCCCCTAGCGGGATGGACAGGCGGATGTATACTGCAGAGCAGGATCTAGAGGAACTCCTAAAGATCCCAACTCTGGATGCTCCCCTTGCCACTCTAGCAGCAGTAGCCATCCTTCCTTCTAACTTTGCAGAACTAAAGACCGAGGACAGGAAAGCAGAGCTTTTGACCCGTAAGATGCATCAGGCAGCCGCTTGGGCAATTCGATCAGCCACGGTTGCATACTTTTTTACTAGGATATTGCTGATATGGCTGCGTCAAATGCAGGCCAGAGCATCCCCAGAAGACACCAGGCTATATCAGGATATTAGTAAATTGATGGCGGCAGCCGAGTACTTGGCAGACGCGACCCTCAACGCAGCTAAATTTGCCTCGAGGGCACTGGTGTCCAATGTCACCTCCCGATGCCTTTTATGGCTTCACCAGTGGCAAATCGATGCGAAATCTAAATGGAGACCGGCGTCTGCTCTATTCAAGGGAGACAACCTTTTTGGGGAAGTACTAGATCTGATCCTAGTTGAAGGAAAGGACAAGAGAAAGGCTCTCCCCTACATTTACAGAAGGAGAGAGAGAAGATCTACCCCTTTCTATAGAAGGCAGCTCTTCCGGAATCCAGAGCCGGTCCAGACACCCCGACCTACCAGAGACCATATCCCCAAGGTATGGATCACTCGCAGGGTAGATCACAATCTATCAATCACAATCTAGGTGACCATTTCAGGGAGCCAGGAGCCGCCCTTATCGTCGAACAAAGTGACTCCCAGTCAGGAATCCTCATTGGCAGCCGGTTAAAGATATTCGCCAACCAATGGCAGGATACCGCTACCGATGCTTGGGCATTACAGACAGTGAGGCTAGGGCTCACTCTAGAATTCTGCTCCAACCCACCAAAAAGATTCATTTGACCCCCTGTTCCCAGGGATGCCACCAAGAGAGTTCTGATGGAAACCGAGATCCAACATCTGCTGGATATCAAGGCCATTGAGCCGGTGCCAGTGGAGCAGAGAGGTCTCAGTTTTTATTTGATCCTCTTTATGGTTCCCAAGAGCTCAGGGCGGGGGGGCAGAGAGCCATACTAAATTTGAAGGAACTCAATGTACACGTAAAGTACAAACAGTTCCAAATGAAATTCCTGTATATCATCCTGGGTTGCATCAGACAGGGAGATCTTTTAACATCAATAGATCTCAAGGCATAGCTCCATGTACCCTTCAGATTGTCCCACAGAAGGTTCCTCAGATTCTCCTATGCCGGACACCATTGGCAATCCCTGGCGCTCCCCTTCAGCCTGTCTTCGGCTCCAAGAACCTTCACCAAACTGCTAGATGTGGTGGCGGCTTATCTTTGGGCGAGACCCATCAGACTGCAATGTTATCTGGACAACATTTTGATCCAGTCATCATCCACACTTCAGGTGAGCAGGACCTTCAGATTACGGTCCAAACCCTCCAGAATCACAGTTTCTCCATGAACTGGGAGAAAAGTCAAAGGATACCCTCCACCTGTCTGATACATCTAGGAACAGTGATCAATACCAAGACGTGTCAGGTCTTCCTTTCCCAGGAACGCCGATCCAGCATAAAAGCCATGGTCGATCAGGTCAGATCTCTCAAATGAGTGCCATTGATTCTTCTTTCCCAATTATGGGAAAGATGATCTCATGCTTGGCCATCGTCCCTAGGGCACGATTGCATGCACGGGCCCTACAATGGCTCCTGCTTCCAAGTCAAGGGTCAGGACTCAGCAATTCCAATGCACAAATCTGGGTTCCTCGGAGGGTGCTTCAATCCGTGGACTGGTGGACGTCAGCAGCCATGGAGAAAGGCTGCCTATTCAAGGAACCCAACCGAATAGTCATAACGTTGGACATCAGCATTTTCGGCTGGGGCACTTACCTGTAATCCCAAGTGACCCAGGGTCGGTGATCCCTGGAGGAACAACAAAATGACATCAATTGGCTGGAACTAAAAGCAGCGGATCTGGTGCTATGCCAATTTCAAGAGACGTCAGGTCACCACGTGTTATTGTTGACAGACAACGTAACAGCAAAAGCACATGTGAACCGACAAGGAGGCACAGGCTCCAAGGTCCTGATGCACAAAGCAGGGGAATTAGGCCTTTGGGTGGAGAAGCACCTACTTTCATTACGAACAGAACACATTTCCAGAGTCTCCAACATACAGACAGACTGGTTGAGCAGAACAACCATCAACCAATCCGAATGGCACCTGCACCCAGACCTATTTCACCAGCTATTGGAGAGATTCGGTCATCCAGCTTATTTGGCCTTATTTGGCAGTCCAACAAACACTCAACTTCCGAGGTTCTTTATCAGGTTCCAGACTCACGGGATCGAGGGGACCAACGCCCTCCACCTCCCATGGCCTCTAGGACTGTTATATGCCTTCCCTCCAACCCCTCTCATTCCGAGGGTCGTCAGGAAGATCTTGGACGAGAAGGCGGAAGTGCTGCTAGTGGCACATCACTGGCCAAGGCACCCGTAGTTTGCGACATGGTGAATCTGTCCATCTCGCACCCATGGAGGTTACCCCCACACAGGATCTCCCTCAGCCAGGGGGCCGTGAATCACCCGGACCCTCAGTGGCTCCAGTTCGCCGTTTGGCACTTGAAAGGGAAATCCTGGAGAAGGGACATTTTTCTGGCAAAGTAATTTCGACTATTCAAGCTTCTTGACGTCCCTCAATCAACAGAACATACAAAGCTACCTGGACGTCCCTTTGCTGCTGGTGCACCAAGGTGCAGCTAGTTCCCATGTTGGCGTCAGTCCCAAGGGTACTAGACTTCCTTCAAGAGGTTTTAGATAAGGGATTGTCCACTAATACCCTCCGCAGGCAGGTGGCAGCTTTGGCTACGATCCTGAAAGGCGAGGGCATGTACCCACTCTCTCAGCACCCTAGGGTGTGCAGTTTTCTGAAAGGGGTGTCCAATTTACAACCCCCAACAGTTCATAGATACCCAACTTGGGATCTGTCACTAGTGTTGCAGGCACTCCCGTCTTCTCCTTTCGAGCTCTTAGGGGCCGCCAGTCTCAAACCTTTGACTTTCAAGGTTGCCTTTCTTATTGGGATCACTTCGGTAAGGCAGATCTCAAGAGTTGGCGGCTCTGTTGATACGACAAGATTTGTGATTTTTCATCCAAATAGGGTCATGTTACACTTAAATCCAACATTCGTGCCCAAGTTTAAAACTTGGTTTCGTAGGGCCCAAGAAGTCATATTACCAGATTTTTGTCCAAATCCCAGAAATCCTCGGGAACAGCGATGGCACAAACTGGACATGCATAGAGCACATCGTAAGTATATCAACAGAATTGCCTCCTTCAGAAGGACGGAATCGCTGTTGGTTTCATTTCAGCCCAGATCTATGGGCAAGAAGGTGTCTCCATCCACCATTGGACGCAGGTTAAAGGTGTGCATAGTGTTGGCCTACGAACATCAGGCAAGGCCTGTTCCAGGCCGTATTACGGCTCACTCAACCAGTAGTTCAGCCACTACAGCCACTTGGGCTACGCAAGCTTCCTTTCAGGAGATTTGCAGGGCAGCCACTTGGGCTTCCCCTTCACCATTTATCAGGAACTACAATTGGACATGTTTGCCTCGGTGAAGGCAGCATTTGGAAGACGAGTATTACAGAGGATTCTTCCGGTTGAGGGGACCCTGGACTAGTCTGTGTCCTGCCCTAGGGAGATTTAGCTTGGGTATATCCCACGCTTGGACTCTCCAAGCAGCGCATAGGAGAAAGAATGTTGGACTTACCTGAATGTTCGTTCTATATGCACTGTGGGGGAGTCCAACCCCACCCTGGTTCCATAGGGGTCCAGGAGTGGTCAGTTTCATCATCTTGGCTACATCCTCTCCAGATCCATCTCTTCGTTGAAAAACTGGAGCTCGGCCGGGTGGAAGAGGCGTGACCAAAGAAATTATAACTCATTCTCTGGCCAATCAAACGGAATTGAATCCATGCTTGGAATCTCCCGCAGCGCATATAGAACAAACGTTTAGGAAAGTCCAACGTTCTTTGTCCTACGCGCTGCTTTGAGAGTCCAAGTCTGGGATAAAGAGATGGATAAACTGAGGAGCTAAAGCCGTGATGGCGAACCTATGGCACACGTGTCAAAAGTGGCATGCAGAACCATTTTTCCAGGCACATGAGCTGTCGCCCAACTCACCTGCAGCTGCGCATATGCACACATGAAGACCATGTACATGCGCAGATGGTGCGATTGCACACACAGCACGGCGCATGCACGAAAGCTGTGCGCATGCACAGATGGTGTGTTTGCATGCACAGTGCACGGTGGGGGCTCGCACAAAGCTGTGCGCATGCACAGATGATGCAATTGCACATGCAGCACATGGTACATGTGCGAAAGCTGCATATGCGTAGATGGTGTGTTTATGCACACAACGCGTGGTGAGGGTTTGGGCAAAAGCTGTGGGCATGTACAGATGGTGCGATTGCGCACACAGTGCATGGGGGAAGAGCCGTGTGTTAGCATGGATGGCACGCAAAGCACGGAACTGTTCGGCACTCGGTGAGTAAAAGGTTTGCCACCACTGTACAAAATTCACTTAACAACTGTCTCATTTAGCAACATAAATTTTGTGCTCAGTTGTGGTTGTAAGTCAAGGACTACCTGTAATTAGGTTGTTTTGCAGCTGGTTTTATCTATGTATGAAAATTGCCTCAATTTTTTGAGAAATGGATTGTCTATAAATGATTATATAAATCAAAAATAAATTAAAGTAGATGTGAAAATGTGAAGCTACCGTATGCAGAAGACTATGTTGAGATGTAAAGAAAAAAAAGCCTTGGGAATCAATAGATGTCATAGTATGCAGTGTAAAGTGATAGTTAAAATTGAATGAACACTGTATTTTTTTATTTTTGAACTGGCATAGTAAGGTTTAACCATTAACTCTTTAGAAGTGTTTCAAGCCTATGGATTCCACCCTTCAGTTTAAGGGTGGAATCTTTTTTTTTTTTATTGAAAAAGTTTTAACAATACAAATTTTTCCCCCTTTCCCCCCCCCCCTAGCCACAGATTGTAGAATACATGTAAAAAGAATATGTAAATCCTTCCCATCCCCACCCTAACCCTCCCCCTCCTCCCTCTTCCCTCCCCCCCCTTGACTTCCATTATATGCAATATTAATATTCCCAAACAATATATATGTTATTCAAACTTCCATATCTTTTTTCCTATATTTACTAACATACTAACATAGTCATCTCAGCTAAAAGCGATATAATATTTTCTAGTCTGATACTTATTCTGTACATACTCAATCCATAATTTCCATTCCTGTATATACTTCTCATGCGTCTGATCTTTTAAAAAAGCTGAAACCTTTGCCATTTCTGCAAATCCAGCCATCTTCTGGGTCCATTCATCAACCGTCGGTAAAATATCACTCTTCCAATGTTGGGCAATCAACAACCTAGCTGCTGTCACCATATACAAAATCAATTTAGTTTCACCCAATGTAAAGTCTTTAACTATACCCAGTAAAAAAAATTGCGGAGAAAATTGTATTTTTTTCTTTAAAACATTTTGCATAACCCACCAGATTTTTATCCAAAAAGCCCTCACTTTCCTGCAAGTCCACCAGATGTGATAATATGTAGCATCTAAACAATCACATCTCCAACATTTTGGCTG